>VZTI01002511.1:508855-524754 GCA_013397865.1 Struthidea cinerea
CGGGAGTCGCAGTGCGCGGGGCGGAGCCGGCGCAGGGCCCGGCCCGGGAGCGGCCGCCCACAGCCCGCCCCGCACACCGCGGCCGGGCGGCTCCCGCCGCCCCTTCTCTGACTGTGGGGACACCGCGCTTCCTGAGGCCGGGGGGCTCCTCGGCTGCCCGAAGGAGAGCCTAGTACCAAACAGCAGAGAATAACAGAATCAATTATGTTGGAAAAGATCTCTCTGAGGTCATCGACTCCAACCTGTGACCGAACGTCGCTTCGTCAACTAGACCATGATCTAAGTCCCACGTCCAGTTTTTCCTTAAACACTCCAGGGACGGTGACTGCACCACCTCCCTGGGCCGTCCCTTCCAATATCTAATCACCCTTCCTGTGAAGAAATTCCCCAATGTCCAGCTTAAACCTCACCTGGTGGACCCTGAGCTCCTCTCGTCCTGTCACTTGTTACCCGGGAGAAGAGACCGACCCCCACCTACAGCCCCCTGTCAGGTGGTTGTAAAGAGTGATAAGGTCACCCCTGAGCCTTCTGTTCTCCAGGCTAAACAACCCCAGCTCCCTCAGCTGCTCCTCACAGGACGCGTGCTCCAGACCCTTTACCCGCTCTACCGCCCTTCTCTGGCTGGAGAATGAAAAAAGCCTCCTGTCCCAGAACACAATCCCACAGTGCAGAACAATAGCAGTCCTATTTTCCCCACCCCCGAACATGATTTCCCCTGCAGCCTGTGCTCTTTGTTCTGTCCCGACAGCAGCCCCAGTGCCCCTCACTGCATGTATCCCACCACCTGGGAATCCCTAGGCAAAGCTCCCTGCAGCACAACCCCAAGGACATGCACCTGGCTCCTGCTAATGCTGGAAGAATCCATATACTACGTACTCCGTGGATGAAGTGTGACAGTCTCCAACCCAACAGCAAAATAACTGTAAAGCCAGAATTTCATCACAACCTACTTAAGCAGAGCAGCCAGCTACCATCAGAGCAGAGACCCTGTTTCTCAGTGCAACTATCACTATAAAGCAAAAGTTAGGAGACACACATGTAACTCTGGCTATGTAAGTCCTAAATCCCCTAAAGAACACAGCTCAAGTACTCTAAATAAAGCTGAATCCTCAGCCCAAACTCAGCTTGCAAAAACTGGGTCTGAAAATAGTTCATCTGGAAAATAAAGTTTCAAAACCTATGGGGTTTGGTTCAGTCATGAGGCTGCAGACTTCGAGAAATTAAATATTAGAAGTCACAGGGGCTGCACAGAGCACCACTTTTTATGACTCAAGAGATCCTACCTACTTTGCTAAGCAGTAGCTGCAACTCTGATCAGTCGCTTACCTACTTTGCTGAAGACCTTCAATAAATGCAGGACCATCATTTCCATGACAAATGAAAAGCAAACAACAATATAGAAAACAAATTTTATTGAATGAACAAAAGTCTAAAAGTCTCCCATTTTTGGTTAACAAAAGCAGCAACCTACAAAACCCCTGCAATCCATGACAAGTCTTTTTATGTCAAAAAATTAATCCTTGAGCAGGTATGAACATTTGTACACAGAACAATACAACTGTTGAGATGTGTTTGGGCAAACAACTGGATTAATCAGGGAAAGAAAAAAAAGAAAAAGACAAAAAAAAGACTTCACCTGGGACACCTGAAAAAGCTTGAATTGTGTGCTGGCTGAGAGGTATATCATCGGGGCTGCCCACAGTTTTCAGCACTTGCATCCCCTTCACACAAAATGAAAAGGGCAGCAGAAAAAGGACAGAGATTTTAAGACTGAACAAGGAAAAGAACTGCCAACAGAACACAGTGTTCAGCTAGCTCATTTGGCTAATGGTAAATGCAGCTTTTTAATACTGAATTTCATAAGCTTGTGTTAAGTGAGTCCGTGCTCTCAGGAGGCTCCAAGGTAAGAATTCAGCCACTTTACCCACAGAGCAAAAGTAATAGAGAAGTTCCATCCTCGAAAAGGCGATTCCTCAGAGTCAAAAACAGGCAACCAGATAAGGGAAAAGAAACTGTATCCTGCTTGACAAGATATGATTATCTGACTGACAGAAGTCTAATGGGAATTAAATGGAGAATGTACGTTCTCTTTATAAATCCAACAAGGTTTTCTAACTTATGTGATTGTTTTTTCATTTGCACTGGATATGGGCAGCCTTACTAAAATGAAGTGCTAAAAACAAAGGCAATGTTTACTTTTATCCTTACACCATTTGCAGAATAACCCTTTTTTATAAAGTCATACCACAGTTTTTCATGCTTTTGAACAATAAATATTTTCAATGAAGTCTGTTTATTACATTGACTGATTTCAATCTGCTCTTTTGTTTTCACAGATCAGGACATAGTACAATTATTTCAAAAGAAATGACTGATTTTGCTATCATATTCACCTTTGAAAAATTACAACAATCTGTGCTTATCTGTCACTTTATACATCAGATCTCATCCATTGCAACCACATCAACATATTTATTTAATAATTATGAAGCTGTATCTTATACCATAATTTCTATTCTTATGTATTCTAGGACTAATAAATCCCTAATAAGTTTTGATTAAAACTAACTTTAATATATCAACTCTATCATCTAAAGTTAATTTTAATCATTTCCATCATAATCATTATAACTCTGATACCCACTGTTCCTCCTCTCCCGAAGATTAGATTTCTTCCACATGGATTCTTGATGAAAGCTAGCACTGAAAGATCGACCCAGTCGTCCATGCTGTTTCTTAGATATATTGTCTTCACTCTCTGATTTGGAAATTCCTTGTCCTTGTGTTTGGGATTGTTTATTCTGTCTAACATTGCCAAATGGAAAATTCCAAGGACCAAATCTTTGCCAGTTAAGTCTCTGAAAGGCAATGATGCAATGAAGATTTCCTCCAACCTAATCAAAGTAAAAAAGGTTCTTTGTTAAATGCACACTACAGGCACATTTCTATCATACATAGATATTTGACATCAACATTTTGGCAAGGAACACAACACTTTCAAAAAGAAAACAAACAAAAAGTGCCACAACACACAAACCAGGAAAAAAACCAACAAACAACAAAACGACACAAAACCATATACACAAATATACAACTTGCATCAATCAGTTCTGATTGTTTCCCAGATTCAATTATTGCTTTCTTTTTCACATTTTTGATCTTTTTAAGCTATCTATTTTATCTTTCATGGGCCAGTATCACTTATCTTCTGCTAATCTTTTCTTACTTTCTAGCTATCTTCTCAGAAACAATCTGTTCTGGTCCATTCTGATCTTGCTGACACAGTCTTCCATAGGGTCTTCACATCTGAAATCATCTCTTCAGTCTATTATTTCTCACAGACTTTCCATCTGCAAATCACAAATACATCCTCCACCCACGAGATACAGCCCTATCTATAGGAAAGAAAGCCAAATGCATTGACAGTAACTCCACACTAAGGAGACACGCACTCTTCTATGCCCAGTCCTACTTGATTGTACTTTCTTTCCCGCTTAGATGTCATTAGAAGGTCACACCCCAAATGGTCCGTAATTTGTCTGCAGAACATTTCTATACTTGCTGCAGCTACATTTTAAAGCAACAAAATTAAATACTGTGACCAAATACATTCTGTATACACAGATAGCATATGATGTTTCATATCTTGTCCAGCAAGTAAATCTAAATGACTTTGGTATGCAAGAACCCACATTATACTTTTGTCTTCAGCAACACTTCATAACAGAACAAATTTCTTTAGTGAAGTTATCTTACACTGCTAAAGTATGAGTAAGTTTGCAAAAACCGACCATGAGTTTCCTCCCATCTTAGTGAGTTTACCTTACCTTCTTTGTTTTTCGATGTTGCAATCCTCTCTCTAGGTGTCGAATATCTAGATATTCTGGATTTTGAGTGTTTAGGTCAGTGACAATATCTGTCCACCTAGAGAATAAAATCATTACTACTCAGTTGACATTTATAAAACCTCAGCAGCAGAAACACTCACATACGCATGCACACAAATACAGACCTGTAGCTTTAAAGAGTCTTACCAGTGATTTAAAGATAAATGAATGTGTGAAGTTATGAAAGCCTCACTATTAAGAGACATCAAGCTAGATACAAAAGTGTCACTTTTAATCAAAGCATTCACAGTGATTATTCCTGCTTTCGGGGAAACACTTTCCAAAGTGAGTAAGAGCACCATGAGTCATTAGTTACATTCCTTAGCTCACCAATTCATCAGTTTGGGAAAGAAAGAAACAAAGTGTGGTTTAGGCAAGGAGAAACATTAGCCTTTTCTTTATTTAAACCTCTCCTACCCTTTTGAATTATTTTGTTCAATTCCTGAGGTTTTTTCGCACACTAAATGTGATTTTACCAGACAGCTCTCATCATAACTAACTCCTCCATTTTATTTAATTCTAAACTATCAATTCAATCACTCCCCATTCACTCAGCTTTTCAAAGATTCGTAATTCTTTCCAGCCCAACTGAAACAAATACTTTCATATTCCAGACCTCTTTAAACCTGCACCTCTTCATTTCTATCAATGTCTAACTACCTGTTTCTCTCTAACACCACCCTCCAAGTTCAGAAAATGCATTTCTACTCCAACCTTTGCCCTCTTTCCTTAAGCACAGAACTTTCTGCCAGCTCTCATTAGGAGTGCAGCAACAGGAAGAATGTCTCCACAATCAAAATTAGTATTACAAAGGGTTTTATTATATATTCAGAAACCTTTTCCTGTGCCATTTGTAGCTAATATACCACAGGACAAAGTTCTCCCTTTGGGATCTACAATACACCATTTCCCAGTAACCACATGCATAATGTGATTTTAATTTTCTTGCACTTAATCTTGCAGTCCAAAACACCCAGGTATTTGCAGTTATTGTCACATCACTGACAAAAAAAAATTAAATATAACTAATCCATGATATTTCTACATAGCATCCTCTAGCTCTCCTAGTCTGTATGTCTAGTTTAGACATCAACTTTGTATGAGTCAAATCTCATCATAAATGTACTGTTTGAATGCACAGATAAGCAAATAACACAACAGAGTACAGGCTGTACCTGCACCTGAGCTAGGAGATCTCAGCAGCAGCAGAATATCCTGTGCACAGCCTGTGGATGTCCTCAGCTCCACTGTAAACTCCTCCAATGGCCATGCAGTCTGTAAGTCACAACTGGCACGACCATAGACGGCTGAGGTGCCTTTTCTTCCTGACTAATGTGAGCTGTGTCACACTCAAACAAAAGCTATGGGCTTTGGCTTTCAGGAGCCCACATATGTTCTGACAGGTGATACAAAACTGCAGAGACAGCCTTGAGGTCAAAACACAACGCTTCTCACTAAAGCAGCATCTGTTTCTGTTATATACATACATATATACACACGTATATAGTCATTCAAAAGAACTAAAAAGTCCCTCGGTGACTCTGAGTAGAGAACTCCAAACTGTTTTGAAAGAAAACATTGTTTTACATTCTTACCAAGTAACATACCTTTTACAGTGTATTGTTGGATGCTTTCTGCTTGGCTCTCCAATTAAGATCCAATATTCTACTTCTTGCTGCAAGACACGACCTCTGTTCAACAGAAGATACAATCCTAGTAAGATTTATTGTGCATACGAAAAAGAAAAAGAGATATTAACAGTCTATTGTTCTTTCTAGGATTTTCTAACATTTAAAATTGTTTTCTCAGCCAAACTGAAAACCAGCTCCTGTGCTATAGTGCTCACAATTGCATACAGGGAACCTTTTGTCTCACAAGGCCTGAAAGCAAACCTTGGGGATGCTATTGCACATTATTTGGGAGGAAGACAGATTTTCACTAAAAGCAGTTTTACTTGGATGAAAGACAGTCTGGTACACAATGTAAATATATATAGGAAATAACAAAAAAAGAGTTGTGGAAAGCCACACAAATGTGGTACAAACAGCTTCCTCCCTATCTGTGATGTCTAGCAGTCATGGAAGAGTTCTTTCCACTATTTTTAACCTATACCTTGGCTGGCAGTTGTTACTAAGAGTTGTAGGGTAACCTGTAAGAACAAAACTGGCAACTTCAAATGCTTCCTTCTAAGCATCCAATACCAGATACTAAAAATCCAAACCTTTGAACTAACACTAGTTTGCAATCAACTTCCAAGAAGCTCAAAGCTTGCAGTAACCTTGTCAGGGAAAATTTGTGACAGGTATTAGGACGGACTGACGAGATACACAGGACTGCTCTGTGACTTCCTGTGTATAATTATCTCATGAAAAACTGCATCAATTTCAACTATGACAAAACCTGACATTTTTCTGCCTATGGTATTAGACAACATATGGCCTTATTTCTTGGAACAATTTGTTTACTTACAAAAATTTCCCTGTAAAATAACAATGTATTCCATCAGTGCAAAGATGGGAAACCAAGACACAGGATAGATTAATTGACTTACCTAAAGTCACACTGGAAGTCTGTGGTTGAACTGGGAACTGAACCCAGGTCTCCCGAGTCCAAATCCAGCAACCTAAGATCATACAGGAAGTCTGTGGGTGACCTAAGAACTGTCTCTAAGCTCAGCCTAGCAACCTACCTACCCACTTCTTTTGGGACCTAAAATATTTCTTAGCTTGATTTTTAAATAAAAACTTTCCTTTGTAACTAGATTGCAAAAACAGGTAAATAAGAACTGCTCCAGAATCTGGTAGTGCTTCTGCAAACAAAACTTTTTTGTTTCCTCAGCAGGGTCAGAAGATACAAAGAAAACAGGATGCTCACCTGGTCTGACCTCCAGCCTAAAGTAAGGCTATAAAAGCTCCTTGAACTTGCTATTTCACATTACATTGTTAGAAGAGAACTGTTGTTAAGAAAAAAAGCTAATATTGACTTAAAAATAACATCATTAGTGACTAAGAATCCATTTCAGCCATGGGCAAAGAATGAAGGTGTTGTTCTGACTCACTACTAAACAATATAAATTTAAATCGGTTATCAGGCATGTTACATTTCCACACACTGGACCATATTATTTCTCAGATTGCATTTTTGATCTAGTGAACTTTTTTTTGGGTTTTTTTTGTTTTTTTTACTTCGGTCTTCCAGTGCAGATTCTTACTAACTGATTGAGTAAGTAAATGATTAACATTTTGGTAAATTCAAGTAGGCTGATGTGTTGGATTTCTATTTGGGGCATATTTCTTACACTCTTCTCACAAACCTGGCAAGTCAGTGAACTCAGTCTCAATAAGAAACTGCATTCTTTTGTTCATATATTAAAAGCTTTCATCAACCCTATCATAAGCCTCACAGTGGGAACAAATTAGATTCAGATGATTATGCTTTATCACCTCCAACCAATGACCATTTTGAACTCCGACAGTAGAGCTAGCATTCTCCATTCCTCGATGTGACCCTACCTCTTCAATACAGCCAAAAGCAGACTGCTTAGCAAGCAAATAGCCAGTTCACTTTATACGAGTGACCTACACTTTTCACTGTCTGACGTTCCCCACTATTGGTATCTGCTAATTTTCTCGGGGATTGACTACTTATGCTCTGTGATAATCCTAATAAATACTGACCAATGGTTGAACCTCGAGAAAGTCCAACAGAATCCTTTAATACATACCATGTTTGCAACTACTTTGGGAGAGGAAAAACAGCTTAGTATGATTCGGTGAATGAGGTAAAACAAACTACTCTTCACAAGAGAGTGCACAGAGTACTCTACTACGTATAGCACTCTACATCGAGCAGCAAGGTAAATGCCTCACAAAACCTAACACATATCATCTCAAGAATTAATATTTTCAAAGTTAAAATTTGTGGGTTTAATGCAAGGCTTCCCCTAAACTCAGTATGAATATTATGCTACTATCTTTTTTTAAAACCTGTATTTAATTGAAAACTATATCTACTATTGCATTATATTATCCTAGTAGTCTCACCCTGACAAATCTGAAATTATTACGCAGGTAACTGTATTTATATTCTAAAATGGGCATATTAAGCTTATAGAAGTAGTCCAGCATTTCAAGCATTGTTTAAAAAAGCCAAACCTACTGTCCAAGTCCAAAGTTCTCTTCTAGTTTTTCTTCCCCCATCCCCTGCCAATTCCTGGTAACAAATTATTCAGACAGCTCTACTTTTCTATGCCTTACACAACAGTAGTTGGAGTTTAATATCACCATTATTAGTCAACATTAATGCAAAAAAAGTACGTAATCACCATCCTGCGATACCCACACAAACCCTGCTCTTGCCATACACAAGCACTGGTTTCTAAGTGTAAATTTCATCACATTCACCTCATGAGGGATTAATATCACTGTAGACTTTTTGCTTCTAGTTTATAAAGGAAAATTGAAACATACACACATTTCTTTCATTTTCCCGTCCAAGTTCTCTAGGAACAGACTCTCCCCATAATTAGTTGGCTTTTTATTGTTTACTCTTAAAAAAAACCTACCTGGCCTTCCTTCAGCCCGTAAGTTTTTATTTTTCAGATTAGTCACCTCCACTTGTCCTTCAATAAAATAACTACCTTCTCTCTATCTGGCTAGAAGGTCTTTAAACAAACAATTTCTTAATACCACTTACAGTTTTCTCTTTTAAGTTCTCTCTCAATGTAGTCTGTTTAGTTATGTTTCATTTTAAGTCAGTCCTTTCAAATCACACTGTAGTGTTTTTCTAGCTCAGACAAATGCCTATATGACACAAACTGAGATGTTATTTATGGACAAAAATGCTATCAATTTGAAGTATATTTTTCTGTATGTTCCTTCCACTAAAATAAGCATAAACACAGTATCTTACCTGTAGGCTTTACTAGCTTTTACTGGGGTTGCTTCAAATCCAATTGGGCAAAAGTAATGGTTTTGGCAATGGTAGATGTAGGCCATTGATTCGTCTTTCAGTCCACGTGTTAGCTTCGCAAGGGCCCCTGCAGCTACAAAGAAAGATCAGGTTACAGGCCAGGGTGCTTTGGATCCTATGTAACAAATTCAGCAGAAAAAAGACCTATTTGACAACAAAGTAGTTCTACTGCTTTTTGAATGGGAGGATATGACCTGACAGGCATGTACAAAATGCACTTTTGATTTTGAACTTATTACTACTCTTTTGTACCAGGCAGGAAATTAAATACTATCTGCTGCACAGTCTGTGCCAGGAAAATGCAATATAAAGTATGCTTTGTGTTTAGATCAAAATCAAATTTAAAAAAGAACCAAAAGTATCTCTTAACCTAGGAAATACATACTGCAACAGAATGCAGTCCCACTGCCCCAAATCAGATGGGGCACATATTGATGATACTGCCGAAACCAATGAAAACACTCAAACATTTTGGTATCAAGAGCTTCTTGGAGCTTCCTGGTCTCAGGAACACGTACGGGCATGCAATGGTTTATAACGTGACGACAGTGCTCACTTTCAGGAGAAGACTAGAAGAGGCACTGAAACATGACAATTTTCAAGCGGGATACCAAGAAAAAGAAATATTTCCATTTTAACAATCTCTAAAACTTTTCAGCATGGTTTTGTGCTTTTAAAAAACCCTTCAGTTAGAAGGTAATTACCCAGACTATACCAAAGGCTAGTAAACTGTGCATGAAAGAAAAATTTTTTAAATAGCACACCTAAAAAGTAGACAAAAATGCAGCTTCATAAGCTAATTGAGAATAATCGCCTAACTTTAGAGAGAGATGTTAGCTAAAGTCAGGCAGAACAGATGAGTTCATTACCTTTAAAACTGGGCTTTTAAAAAGCATGAAACATTTAGTAAGGACTAATACTTTTTGTTCTCCCAGTGAATTACAGCAAACAAATCTTCCCACACACCAATGCAGAACTGGAAATGCAGTGTTTTCCTGGATATCTTAAAATTCCAATTCTGTGGCAGCAGAACATATAGCACAGAATGTATTTTATCATAATAGAAGTACAAATTAAAATGTTAGCTAAATAAGAGAAAAAGTAAAAGCGGAAAAAGCAGCCAACTTGGAGCTATTCGATACCTTATCTCAGACTGGAAGTACTACAGTACTTACAGACTTTGTCCTGTCAAATGCTACACACTGCAGGATTTTTCAATTTATACACTGCAAGATGAATGCTTCAGGATTAGCTACGTACCAGTTTCTCCAGCTGTCTTGTTCTTCCCATGAGGTTTATATAGAACATATGAGCATCCCTTGATATGGAAGTGATCATTTATTTGCCTAAACCATCTGAAACAATAAGCTTAAAGATTGTAGTAACTCAAGAGTTATTAAATGCAATGTTATTTCCTCACATTTTTCTTGTGCTTGACAGTTTAGGAAAAAAAGTCTTGGTATGCTACTAATTACCTACCTCGCTAGTATTTAGATTGTAGATGACTGTGGCACCCAATACAAACAAAACTTACTGTATCCTAGACAGTGAAATAAATACATAGAGCCTTTTCCTTCATTCTGCTCTTCCAGACTTGACATATATCCATAATAACCAAAGGTCTGGGTGTGAAATGTTGGTCCTATTGTATTGAGTCCAGTCACCTCTAATGTTCAATTACTCAGCCTTTAGAAAGACACACAGATCTGAGGTGCCAAACTTCAACCGTGATTTGTAAGGTACATAAATGAAATCTAAGACACCAGAAGGGACCCTTCAAGAGAGACTTTCTGCTTATCCTGTTGGGTTTCTCTCACCTAAACTTCACAAAGCCTGAGCATTACAGGAGCCTCATACTGCAACTCCTCACCACAGCACTAAGTGAGGACAGGCCTGCAATTTTTCCACATTAGAAGATTTAAATTCACATGTTTGAAGATAATACCTCAATCATAAAGCTATGTTGGGTAATAGGGCTGGCTCCCAGCCATCCTGTTTCCCAATCTGCCAAGTACTTCAAAATTATTGGACCAGGGAGGAAAAAAAAAGAAAACTAAAAGATGGGTAACTTCTCTGCAGCACACAGGACACTCACAGGGGAAATCAAAGAAGAACTACAAGTTTAATTTTTGTCTGTACAGACTGTTGACATAAAGAGACAGAACATTGTATCAGCTTGGTCTATAAGAGTTGCTATACCCTGACATACTCCTGAAGAGATACAAATCCTGGATCTGAATTTCCTAAAGCAGGTAAGAAAATTTTCATGACACTTTGCAACGATCTAGCCAGTGTGCTGGATGGAGAATAGACTGCTGCCACACTTTCATATCCAGCACCATCCTGATCAGCCAAACACTATATATTGCCCTAAAAAAAATTAACTAAATCAAATGCAATTCATGAAGCAAGAATACTGCAAAATTTTTTAATCTTACCAAAGGGTAACACAACAATGCCCTGTCAAAACGTTCAGCACTCTAGTACAATATGCTCCTTGGCTCTGTTTAATCATAGAATGTCTTATTAATTTAATACCAAAAAAAACCCAAAAAGGTCAAATAATTTAGGTCCAACCTATAAATATCAGGAAACAGCAGAGAAGTGATAAAAAATTTCAAAGTGTTCTGTGACTCCAGCCCCATGTTTTTGTTCCTGAACAGCTCCATTGCAACAAAGGTGCAGCACTATCTCATTTTCAATTCTTAAATTACATTTTACATAAAGCTAATAGTGTATCAATTGTCTTTTCAGGCTGTTTCAGTGATATTACCAAGCTTTTAACATGCATTTTCAAAAATAGGAAAATAAGTGTAAAGAGAAAGTTTCCTAACCAGAAGACTAGACTCATTAGAGTATTATACAACCATTACACAAACTGAACCAAAAATCAAATAGAATTTCACATTGACCTGAATTGTGTAACAACATCACACCATACAAAATGGCCAGCACAAACAACTCTTTCAGAAGTTTCATTGTCAGAGTTCTCAGGTCTGCTTCATTATTCTAAAATTTAAGGGGATTAACATGTCAGCCACTTTGTTTCTAAATAAACTAATAAATTAATATTTTAAAATGAATGTTTTTAAATGAATGAACTACTACTGTATTTTTAAAAGTTCTATCTCCTAGCTGCATCAAAAGAACCAAACATACCTCATTAGAGTTGTATTTCCAGTGAAGGGACCAAACCTAATCTCCTCAAATGGGGGCTGAAAGCCCAGTATATGCAAAGCTTCTTCTTGAGTGATGGGTGGTAAACTGAAAAAAAAACCAACAAAGAAGTGCCATAATTAGAAACATATTTTTGAAGCTCTAGAGGCAAAGCAAAGCAGTCTATGTGTGACTTTACCTTCCAGCTCCCAGTGTACTATATAAGAAATTCCAGCAAGACACTAAGGATGAAATTCCACAGGAAGTCTTGTATTGAGGTCGGCTAACACAATACCTTAAACAAAAAACCCCAAACACATTAGTAACACATTCTTGACTCACTTATATGACAAACCTGAACTACTTTTTTGTGTGCCATGTCACTAAAGTGCCACGTTATACTAAATGTTTTTATGTCACCCGTATTAAAAAACAAGCAAACAAAAAAACCAAAACAACTCTATCCTTAAAATAGATAGCAAATAATTAAGCAACTATGTTAACCAATTTCTTTGTTAGATGCCACTACCCTGTTTCATATAAATCAGTCAAATTTCTAACAGCCCCATGGGAGTTCTGCACAAATGATCCTGTCAGAAAATATGATTCTGTACTAATATAACATATGGTTTTATCCAGTCTCTTCTAACATGTGAACTTGTGGCAAACTGCATCTCTACCAATTTACTAATGAATGTCATTCTGGGTCAGAGATTCCCTAGGTTAACTCCAACTTTCTGATGTCACAGACATAAAGTAAGAACTGGACAGATGCATTAAACTAAGTGAATTCAGTGAACTATATTAATATAATAACGGTCCTATAGAAACTACAGATTCTGATCAAGTAAAATCAGTAGTAAAACCTATCAGTGGTACATTTAAGGTTACCTTTTGTCTGACCATGCTACTGAACTTGTATTTTGTTTTGCAATGAATCACCATGTAAGTTTTTCCCTTCACTGAAAGTAAAAGGAATTTTTAGAAAGAAAAATGTTTTAAGAATTCCAGCAGATGGGAGAGAAGCTCTAATTTTTCTTGCAGAATGCATGAGACAGTGTGTATGCTTAATATATCCCCATTTCTACTAAAAAAAAATACAAAGACATTATTAAGAAGTTTGAAATCAGGCAACTAGCAACAGTGTTTACTGAGAAACTACATGGGGTAATTTTAAATACAATTTATAAATACTACCATCTCCGAAGGTCCAGCACTTTTCTCTCCTTCACGTCTTCAAGAGCTGAGCGTTGAGGACACTCCCTGTATTGTTTGCTCTTCTTCTCCACGGATTTTTTCTTTGTCCCTTGTTTCTTCATGCTGCCTGCAAAACAAATTTCAGAATCAAATGAATGCCTAGGTTGCCATTCATAGCTTTCTTCTTAAATACTCTTAGTAGTAGCATATAGCTCAAATAGAGACACTGGTTGTGTTAGAAAGTGTAAACTGGGACTAAACATTAATTGAAAGGAGAAAGCTCAAATACATAATCTAAATAGTCAACAGGTTTGTAAAGCTGCCATTAGCTCTGTAAACACCACGGTATTTAGATCATGAATGGAATTAATGATGACCTGCCCAACTGTTTAGAGAGATAAGTCAATCTGATTATTCTAATGCGTTAAATCACCCATCCCAGAAATAGACTCAGACCAACATGGACCTCCCAGCTCCTAACATTAAGTACATAGGGAACATAATGAAATGCTTGTTTTTCACTGCCAGCCTTGCAACCAGCTACAGTTTCTGTATGCAAACTTATATGTAAATCCATTAATAATAATATACACCCAAGGTCTTTCCCTTTTTATAAGCCATTGTGACAGGAGAAAATGGAAAGCTGGGCCACATGCTAAAGCAGAAATATTTTTGTCCCATTTTGAAGCCATACATCCAGATGTATAATATACTAGGTTCTACTAAAACAAAAGAAAAAAATCACTCCAATAACACAGGGGGAGGGCCAGGGGCACGATATCAGAAACCATCCCAAATACTACACAGTTAAGCAGAAGCCAGCCTTGTTTTGGATCCACTTCCCTTGGCAGCTACACTCGACTTTCACTCCTTCTCTCTCACTCTCTTCTGTCCTGATGAGATTCCTTGAAATGAAGTACAGTCTCTTCTACTGTACTTCCTCAAGGGACACATGTGCTGGCCAACCGCCTTCACAAACAAGCTGTAAACATGAAGCCTTTTCCTTTCACATCAAAACTTCACCACCTCACCTGCTTTGTTCTTCAGATTTGAGTTCACGCCATTGAACTCTGATTTGTCTATTTCCCATGCCAGTGGAAGCTTTCCAAGATTGCCAGGCAGGCTTTCCAAGTTAGCATCTTCACTGTAGATTATCTCTGAAGCACCAGTTTGAACGCTGAGCAAGTTAGGTGTGTTATTTCCAACATTTAAGGCAGCACTGCTTGATAGGCAGGCACTAACTGAAGCACTTGGACTTTTACAAATAGATGTTACTCTGTTTAAAAAAGCATAGTCTGAGCAGATGGTATAAAACTTCTCTCTTGTATGAGTCACAGGACATCCCCATGGATAATGCCCATCTTCCCTAGACATCAAGGATGCAGTGGAGGTGTCTGACATACAGTATGGCTTCATGGGATCGTGAAGAGAAGCTTCTGGGGATTCTTTCCCAGGTCTGTTTTCAGTGTTTCCATTATTTCCAGAACCGTTTTCTTTTTCATCTTCTGAAATAGTAGGCATTGAATGATACTAAAAAGAGTATTGCACAGCTAAGAACACTTTTTCTTTATGTTTTAATTACAACAGGGTTTTCATCTTTGCCTCCATTGCCTCTGCAAGGTATCAGTGAGGTACCTGAAAGAAAATGGTAAGTTAGTACAGGAGTCTCATTCGACATAAAATATACACAAAGCTTATCTCTGAACTCATAGCCAATAAAAGCTGAAATACCCTTCAAGATACCACAACACACATGGTGTCTCTCCCTAAGCATCTCTAGAACTTTACAATCAGCACTTTTTATCATTTGTGAGGTGCCAACAGCATACACTGCAGCGATATCATGATGAGGACATAATGAGCAATTACACTTATAAACCAGCACACAAATAAAAAAAATTAAATAAAAAAGTTAAAAGCTTTCTCTATTTACATGGTTGTGGTTGATCTCTTCTATCCCTTACAGTCACAATACACTGTTAATGTGGAGTACAAAATAATGTATACAAATTAATAAATCAGCATACAGCAATGTAAGGTCACTTAATTCTGCTGAATCCTGCAAACTTGCTGCAAGTGAAGTTCAAGCATACAATTACAGTAACTATAACCTCTATCGATTGCAAATTGACAACACTACCCTCAATCTGTTCCAGTGCTTTCCTCCTATAGCTGTTAAAGGTTCCCTTTTATTTTTATGTGCCTCTTATTCTTCAAGACGTGAGAAAGAAAAGCAGGTTGTGTTTATGGCAGCTAAGAATTACCAAAAACAAATTTAGACGGCTGGCTGGCTTGCTTTAAACGATCATTTTTAAAGGGCAAGCTGACAGCGTGTGTGTTATCTGTCATCTCAGCAGCTCGCACGTCTACAGACACGCGCCGCAGATGGGAACCTGGCGCGAGGGAGGCAGGAATTCCGCTCCACAGCCGCCTCCTGCGACACCGGCTTCGGGTCGCTGCCCCGCACCTGCAGCGCCCCGGGAGCACCTCTGGCCTCCCACGGCCGGCCGGGTTCCGCTTGGCGGAGCGCAGGGACACATCCAATCCCCCGCCCCTCCCCCCGCGCTGCCGCCAGTCGGTTCCAGACTGAACAGACGCGGGTTGGGGGAAGGGGCCCCCCGGGACCGTGGGCTCTCGCTCCCCTCCTGGGCGCCTGCGAGGGGCGGCAGCGGGGGCGGCGGGAGCGGC
>VZTI01002511.1:528966-706972 GCA_013397865.1 Struthidea cinerea
CGCCGAGCGCAGCGCCGTGTGGGGGCCCGGGCTGCGCGCCGCGGCCGCGCTCCCCGCACGGTACTTCTACGTGCAGGCCGTGGACGCCGAAGGGCTGAGGTGAGGCCGGCGGCGGCTCTTCGGGGAGGTTGTGGGCAGGGTCATGCCGAGAGGATTGCGATTTTCTTGTAGAAAGAGCAGGCTAAAAGCTCTCTACGTGACTCTGTTTATCACTTGGCGAGAGCTTATTAATCTTTTCAGGGAGTATCAAATAACGGCGCGAGGGGATGAGATAAGAGTATGAAAATGTTCAGCAGCAAAACGTACGTGTTAGTCAGTGGAAGAATTCGTGATTTATTCTCCTTTGTCAAAACTTTAGCAGTGACTAATACATTTAATTTGTTAGGCTCAGGCATCCTGCTTGTTTCCACGGTTAGGAACATTACTATTTCTCCTACATGCCGAGGCGCAAGATCAGTAGAATCATTTAGGAATTACTCCACAGGCCAGTAGGTAAACTTCATAGGAATGAAATAGGACAAGGAGCAATGGCCATAAACTAAAATACAAGAAATTTCACTTCACCATGAGGAAAATCTTTCCCCTGAGGGTGGCAGGGCACTGGAAGAGGCAGCCCAGGTAGGCTGTGGAGTCTCCCTCTCTGGAGACATTGCAAAACCCCCTGGACATGTTCCTGTGTCACCTGCTCCAGGTGACCCTGCCTTGGCAGGGGGATTGGACTAGATGATCTCTGGTGGTCCTTTCCAACCCTAACAACTCTGTGATTCTGTGGTTTTCAGAGGATACTCATTGCTTTCCATTTCTGTAGGAAAACTGGTCATACAGCCTAGGTAGGAGCTCAGAATGCTCCATCAAGGTCATCCAGATTAGGTGCACCACGGCTTGTGTGAGTATGGAAGCTGCCAGTTCAGTTTAGCTTGGATAGTAACTATTTCTTGCATTTAATTGAACTGGCAGCTCTCGAGTATGTCTGGACTTGAGTAAGTTTTAGGAAAGGTGACCAGGGTCTTGGGCTGTAACCCCTTAGTTCGGCTACTCCCACCACCTTTCTCTATCCCAGGCTCTCCTTAAATATTTGGGACTATGTTGAAAGAGATGGAAGAAAGGTGGAAGGAAGTTGACAGCATTTTGACCACACCAACTTTGTTAATACTTCAATGATATGTGATAAATTCATGATTATTCGGATTATTTTATTTGCTTTTATGGAGGTTTTTCTATGTTTGGGTATAGTGAATTTTACCAAAATATCTCATTTGCAGATTGAATTATCTGATTCCTCTATAATGTTTTCCCTGTTTTTTTTCCCATATAAGCTACCATAATGATTAAGAAGTTTAACTTTGTTCTTTACTTCCTTAAATAATACCTGGAAAATAAGGTAATCTGAAAACATTTTGCTTCTGAATGTAAAATACCAGACTTATTAACCTGCTAAAATGAAACTTGCTCTAGTATTTTTTTTTTAATAGAATTGTAGAATGGTTTGGGTTGGAAGAGACTTTTAAAGATCATCTCGTTCCAACCCCCTTGCTATGGGCAGGGACAACTTCCAGTAGTCCAGGTTGCTCAAAGCTTTGTCCGTCTTGACCCTGAACAGTTCTGCTTATGGGGCATTTACAAGTTCTCTGGGCAACCTGTTTCTGTGTCTCATCACCTTCATTGTAAATGATTTCTTACTTATATCCAACCAAATCTACCCTTTTTCTCTTTGAAACCTTTGCCCTTGTTCTGTCTCTGCAGGAAAGGACGCCAAGATGTATCCACCAAGATCCATTTATCTGCATGCTCTCTTACCTTCCCATCATTTTACACTTGAGCTGCTTCCAATCAAAAGCTGTGCTGGCTTTTTAAAGGTGCTTTGTTCCCATATAGTTAAAGACTGTATTTGCAGTAGGGCACCAAGTGTAGGGCGCCAAGTGATTTTTGGAGCTGTGCTCATGGCTGATTGGAACCTTCTTGATATCTAATGCTTCTAATGGCATGAGACATTTTAGGCAGCCTACCAAAATTCTCTTTGGAAAAATCACACCTTGATTGTGAACATTAGGATGTGCTTGTAGGGGCCTAACGTGGTTCAGAGAAGTCACTGGAAATCTGATGACTTGCAAAGGAATGGACCAGACTAAGAAATCTTTTGTATGTTTCCTTTGTTTATTAAGCTCCCACTTATTCTCTGGGTAGGTTCACTTCATCACCAGGTGAAAATGCATTCCAGGTGAAGATCACTGCTCCCGAAGAACAGTTCACTCGTGTCGGTGTGCAAGTATTGGACAGGAAAGATGGTTCCTTCCTCGTGAGATACAGGATGTATGCAAGCTACAAAAGCCTGAGGATAGAAGTCAAAACTGGAGATAAGCATGTTGCAAAGTCTCCATATATTTTAAAAGGTAAGAGGCACCAATACACACAGGTTTCATACCATGGCTCACAAAGTGTGTCCCAGAATGTCTTCCACTACAAGCATAGGATTCTTTGGGACCTCAGTGCTTCTCTGGACTATCAAATCCCATTGGAATTACGGATTTATTATATGCGTCCTACACATAGTATTCAAAATAATAAAAGGAAGCAAATGCTGTGAAGCTGTTGCCTAATAACTACATGTAGAGGTCTCACACAGAAGCTGATGTAGGTTGACATGACTTCATTTGAGTTAAAAAAAATTTCAGACATGTCCATTCAGAATTGCTGAAGTTTTGGCCCTAATGAATGTTCAGTGCCTGACCCTGTTCTGTGATCTCAACAGCTCAGTATTATGACTTACTAAAAATAAAATAATAATTGTGTTCCCGATAGGACCTATTTACCATGAAAACTGTGACTGTCCTCAGGAGGAGAGCAGTGCATGGCTGGAAGAGATGAACTGCCCTCAAACCATTCCACAGATTCAGAGAGACCTAGCACATTTTCCCATTGTTGACCCAGATAAGATTGCAAAAGAAATTCCGCAGAGGTTTGGACAAAGACAGAGTTTGTGTCACTACACCATCAAAGACAATGAGGTATGGAATGGGTTGATCTGAAGTCAATTCACTAAATGGGAATTTAGTGGCAAGCTGTGTTAACTGAGCAGTTTGTCCATTCCCAGTTGTAAAAGCTTCTTGTAGTCTATTCTTTAAGAACAAGACTTTGCTTGCTTCTCTGTCCTTGACTGCTTTGCAGTTTGTGTATGAGCTCAGCAATATCTGTCCTGCTTTGTAAGTGCTTTTTTGTCCACATTACAACTGAAACACAGTGAAAGCAAATTACTTTCCAGGCAATCAATATGAGTACTGGGCACACACCCAAGTCTCCTAAATGCTAATTCAGTTTCCTGTTCTCTGAGCAATGCTGCTGTGAGGTGTCACAATCATCTAATTTGAAGTGCATCAATAAATTACATCGTGCATAATTCTGAGGTAAAGAAATATCACTTTTAGCTGCACTGAGGATCAGAGCTACAGTTCTTTATAACAAAGCTGTACTTATTTCAGTGGAGTTTTAGATGGAAATTAGAAGAATGGAACACCACAGAAATAAGCAACAGTTTCTGTTTCCATGAAACAGACCTCAAACATCTGCAAAAGCAAGCAAAGCTTGTAATTTTTTATTTTTCATCACTTTTCTGTGATGAGATTTCTGTTGTTTCCCAGCTGATTCATAAATCTATACAGCCATACAATCTGTCTGATGAGTTACTAAGCGATTAAAAGAGCTCTGAATTGTGCCAGGCATTCTCTGGAATGAAATCACCCAGTAAAACCTTTGTTTATTTTCAGGTTTATATAAAGACATATGGAGAACATGTTGGCTTCAGAATTTTCATGGATGCCATACTGCTTTCTTTGACAAGAAAAGTGAGTACATCTGTACAGCCACTTATTCTGCATGTCCTAATTTACAGAAACTTGGGCTTAAATGCACTTCAGTATATTTGTTGCTGTTCCTGTTAAAAAACTCTTGCTCGTTGATTAATTATGGAAAGGTATGGATTTTCCTTGTTTGAAACTGTCATATTCCAGAATGCCATCTGATTGGAGTATCACAAAAGTTAATTGAATAGCAGGCTTTTATAGGTGAGTTTGATAAGCCAGGACAGGGTGTGTTGGTTTGGGGTTTTTTTTCTGTAGACTAAATAAATCATCCTGTAACATCTAATAGAAAATTCTGTCTCTGCAAGTACATTTTACAGGATGGCTTAAAAAAAAATAGGGAATGTATGTTGTTCTCCATTAAATTCCACTGAGAAGGAGTAACAAAAGCCCAGCAGGTGGTGTGGGGGGAAACTCCTTTGATGTACAAGAAAAAAGCAGCACATAGACTCTTTCCTAGGGAAACGCTGAAAAACCCCTGACATTATGTACACAGTGACAGAATATAGCAGGGCTGAAGTTTCAGCACACACAAATATGTCATTTTTACATAAAAAGAATAGTAAAAGAAATAAGAAGATAGCCAAGTTAATATCTATTTTGACTGTAAAAAGACAAAGTGCTTTTTCTTTTAAAAAGAGGAGAAAGAAGAGAGAGGAACTACTGAAGTATGGAGTTTTTCACCTAAAAAGTTTTGTTAAAAAATTACTAAAAACAAGCACATTATTTATAAGTAGCTGAAATATAAGGTAATTGGTATGAAACAACATGGATTTATCATAAAATACATCACAGTAGTAAAATTCCTTTCTATAACAAGGTAATACATTTCTATTATGATGTCAAGTATCTTTATTTTAGGTAAAAAACTCTGCACAGAAGAAACTAATGTAATCTGCTTGGAAAGCCTTACTTAAATAATAGTTGTCAATGCTTCCAGAGACATGAAAGGTGTCACAAAAATATTCTTCAGAGATTTATTGTAGGTTCAGTCACCATTTAATAACTAGTTATATTTTGACTGAATGGTGGACTAGACAATACGCTTATTGAATTTTCAGATAACAAAAATGAAAGAACCTTCAAGCGCCTCATGTTAACAGCATCATAATTTTAAATTTCCTTAAGAGAAATTTATGGAAAAATAGATAAAAATAAAGTGACAAAGGCAGGATAAGACACAAATGCTGGAGAAGTGATATAGTTATGACAGCTGTTTAAAACAGGGAGTGAGTGGTTATTTTCTGCAGAAAAGTGTGAAGGTTACAGTGTCACTGATGTAATGTGACTCAGCAGTGGCATCCTGCTGCAAAAATATAAACACAAGTTATAACACGTGAAAGAAATGTCAAGTAACCTTTTCACTATCCTCAGGATTAGTAATGGATCAGTTATGCTACTCTGTCTGCCTTTGGGTGTCACGCTTTAAGGATTTCTCAATTGCTAACATTGCTGAGCTAACATTGCACAGGAAAATGGGACAAGTGACTGAATGTACAAATGAACATTACCTGGGGTTTGTTTCATCTAATATTGTCTAAGGGAGGACATGATGTCTAAGGGAAGACATGAATGTAGCCTGCAATTATCTAAAAGATTTTCCTCTGGAAAATGGAAGTAAACTGTTCTTGGTGTCAGTAGTGTTGGACAAGAAATAATTGAGTTAAATTGCATCTAAGGACTTCAGACTAATGTTGAAAAAGGATTGCTATCTCCAAAACCAGAAACTGTTTACAGATCTAGAAAACACAGTTTGTCTCAGTCCTGTTAAATACCTCAAGAATTTCTATTAGGACAGTGTCACTGAGTGACAGTAGACAGTTGGTTGGAGAAGAAGATTTAAGCTGCTGAGTGATTCTGCCGCTGAGGATGTGTCGAAAATACAATTTGTAGGGGTTTATGCCCATTACAACCATTAGATGGCACTGTAGTAATGAAGCTTAGTGCTGAGCATTAGACTGTGTAGCAAACACCCTTTGAAAAGATCTTCCACTATTTCGAAGAATTTTTGATATTTGGCAAGTTATTAATTTCTTTTGCTTTGAAAGAGGTAACTGAGGGGGATGTAGTGGAGGTGTATATTTTTAAAAATGAAATGAAGAGAGTGAACTGAGATATGACATTAGATCTGCACTGACCTTTTATGTGCCTTTAGGGTTCTGTAAAACTCAGCCATATGTCATGTTTTTCCTTTTGCTCTTCAAACGGAACTGTCCCACCATTTTCAGTGTCTCCTCACAAGGCAGCTGGTCCTTCCTTTGGAAAACTACAAAGCTGTCTTTCTTTGTACCTTTTTTTACTTCACTTGAAAATACTCAAACCACATACAGTGCTTAATATACGGGCATTAATGCCTTAATATAGGCATTACAGTTTCATATAGCAGTAAAATTATGCCCTCTGTCCTGCTTCCTGGCCATCAACAGTATTTTGCTTGCTTTTTGGCTGCAACAATGATTTCAGGTATGGTTCTACACTACCAAATATTTTAAATAAGTGATGATGTTATGCTTAATAATTAACCACAGCGCTGGCTAGATGTGGTCTTCCCATCGTGGCTGTTTGTTTCTGTTTCTTCTCTTCTGTTGTATTTAGGCATCCTGCCTAAATCACCCTGCAGACACAGGGTGAATCAGAGCACTGATGTGACAGAAAATTGATTTACCACCCAGCAGCAATTTTCCATATAGCAACAAGGTGATCCAATTTACCTTGGAACTATACAGTTGCTGACTAGGTCCCAGTGCTAGCCTGAAAAAAAAGATTGTGTGGCCAGTCATGTAAAGTATAACAAGAAACCATCCTCTAAAAAGGATGCTCCTATGCCTTATGTGACTTTGTACAAATCTTTTTTTAAAAAAACACTATTTTGTAGGCTTTACTCTGTGGTCTCAGTACTTGTAACAGTTTTCTAAACTTCAGTGATTTATTACAGGTACATTAAGTATATTAGACACCTGGCTATTTTTTCCTCTTAGTGAGGTTGTTTAAAAAATGCAAAATGCCAGCAGAATACTGTTTTGTGTTAAACTGCATTTATGCTTACTTTGCTTCTGTTTAGGTGAAAATGCCAGATGTAGAATTTTTTGTTAATTTGGGGGACTGGCCTCTGGAGAAAAGGAAGCCCCCACAGAACTTGCACCCAATCTTCTCGTGGTGTGGGTCCAGTGAGTCAAAAGACATTGTCATGCCAACATATGACTTAACAGACTCGGTTTTGGAGACTATGGGACGGTAAGAAATGGCTCAAACTCTTCACAAAATTCACAGTGAATGATCTTCCATAGAGATCCGTGACTTAACAGTATATTAACTGTTTTCATTTACTCGTTGAGACACTGGCACCCTAGGTAGGCAGTAACTGTGTAATCAGTATATTAACATTATACTTCACTGTCTCATTTCAAAAATCTGAATTTATCCAAATATGGTCAAGTCACTGAAAATAGCACCTAAGAGTGTTTCAAGGCTAGGCTTTGTTTCTCCCCCCATGAACTTGTTGACAACTGGCTAGGTGTCTTTCTTTCCTGATTTTGCTAGAATCCTGCTTTTGTGTACCTTTCAAATCCCAACATATCTAGAATTCTTGTACTAGGAGCTACCATCTCCCACTTTGATTACTGACCATAACTAGCCTTGGCAACTGCTCTGTTCTGTCTTGAAACACTACAAAGATAGCTTCTAAGGGATCTTTGTAATCCATCTTGAACTTGCTTCACTGCATTTAGTTCAGGTTCCATTTTTTTTATCAAGACTTTTTCTAAATTCGCTGTCCCTTGCCCTCCCAGTTTATGTGTGTTAATTTCTCAACATTTTAAAGGACGTGCAGTATGTTTTATTAAGCGAGTTACATTATCCTGCATCACCTTCACCTGTCTGGGGACCATATCCACTTTTACCTACTTTTTTCCATGACAGCTGACAGGTACTCTTTCTATGTGCCATGTTGTTGAACTGATGCTGTCGTGCCACATGCCTGTGAACTTAACATTCATTATCTGTTTCTGTTGCTGCAAATGACTGATACAGTAACACATCGTGGTGTGCTCATGACTTACCTTCATCTTTCCTCTCCGCCTATGGGTACTGTGAACTCGTTTAAGTAATTGCACTTTAAAAAGGTTCCAGTAGGCTTCACTATTAAATCACTTCTTTCTCCTGCAGAGTCAGTCTGGATATGATGTCAGTCCAAGCAAACACTGGCCCATCGTGGGAAGACAAAAATACCACAGCCTTCTGGAGAGGACGTGACAGCCGCAAAGAGAGGCTTGAGCTTGTAAAACTCAGCAGGAAATATCCAGAGATCATAGATGCTGCTTTCACAAACTTTTTTTTCTTTAAACATGATGAAAGCCTATATGGCCCTATTGTTAAGCACATTTCATTTTTTGATTTTTTTAAGGTAAGCCACTAATAATTTTTCATAGAACTCAGTTCTCACTGTTTCCCATTATCAAATAACTTAGAATCTGTTATTGATAATAAAGTGATTTTTAGTTTTTCAGGACACCACCAGTAACAAGCATGACTAGACATCCCTCCAGTGGGATTAACTCCTATGTAGCTCTTACCCTCAGGATAATAATGTCTGATTTACATCTAAAGGTTCTGTAGAACCTTGTGTAATCTATGTAACTTCAAGTTCCTTTTTATTTCTTTTTCCTGATTCAGCGATCAGGACTACTAACATAACTAACATAGTGGGAAAATCGGTGGATGAAGTGGCACATCTACCCTCACATCCAAGGATGAGCGCCTAAGAATTCCTGGAGAACTTAATTGATGAAGCTCTGTGTACCCTGCACTGTGATGAGTTCCAAACTAGATAATAAAAGCTTCTTAGACACTGATGTTTGCCTAGCCAGTCCTACATGTCTCAATATCGGCAAGTCAGTAACACCAGTGCCCTCAGAATATAACCTAACCAAGCCACTGGCATCTTGTGGTTTTTAATAACTTCTGGTCCTTTTCTTTCCAGTATAAATATCAAATTAATATTGATGGCACAGTGGCAGCATACAGATTGCCTTATCTACTAGCAGGAAACAGTGTGGTGCTAAAGCAAGACTCCATCTACTATGAGCACTTTTATAACGAGCTGCAGCCGTGGAAACATTACATCCCATTTAAAAGTGACCTGAGTGATCTGCTAGAAAAATTACAGTGGGCAAAAGATCATGATGAAGAGGTAAAATACGCCTTTAGAAGTACTCACTAATGTTTCTAAAAATTGCATTTCTTTAAAACAAAGCAAAAAAAAAATTAGAAGGACTTGAAAATTATTTTCATCAACTCTACAAACAAGGAAAACACTTAAAAATGCATAATATTGTCCTTAATTTGAAATCAAATTGAACTTCAGGAAAAAAAAGAGTATTTTCATAACAATGCCTTAACATTTAAAAAGAATGTTTTATTTGAGTTATCCTAAACTGTCAACATCATACATAACTCCCCAATCAACAGTAGCACCCTGAAATAAATACTAGCTCTGGGCAATAAAAAAAATAAACCACACTTTCATTTTCTTCAACAGGCAAAAAATATTGCAAGATCTGGACAAGAATTTGCAAGAAACAATCTCATGGGAGACCACATTTTTTGTTATTATTTCAAACTTTTCCAGGTCAGTATATTTTTAACGGCTACTGGCGCAAAAGTAGAAATCACACAGCGAGAATTCAGGGCAACAGAACTGCTGGAAGTTGGCCAGTCTTGAACTGGAAGCCACGAAGCAAGCAGCAGCAATTAAAATCTTCATTTACATTTACAAACATTGTGTTCAATTATATCCTATGAAACCCCTTAAGACTACGCTGGCTCTTTGAGAGGCAGTCAGATCCCATAAATCTTGATCTAATCTGCCAGTATATGTTGCCCACAATGATCAAAGAATTCCACATCAGACGCACACCCTGTGAACCACAGCTGAAAATATCTGTGCATTAGCACCGAGATACCAAACTCCAGGGAGGCACCCAAAGGGGCTCCCGTTTGCAGCTGAGCGTCTGCTCACCCTGTCTGTGACAGAGTCTGCAGGAACACATTGTGTAGCCCCAGAGCTTTTACAGAATGGCTCAGCTGAGTTGGTGCAGTATTGGCAACCAGATGTACAATCTAAAAAATTTATGAATTAATGATACTTTCCTTTTTTTAAAACTAGGAATATGCCAGCTTGCAAGTGAGTGAACCAAAAATCAGAGATGGGATGGAGAAGGTGCAGCAGCCTGATGATGACCTTTTCCCGTGCACGTGCCACCGAAAAAAGGTGCAGTACATGCAGAGTTAAATGTAAAGTGCTGGGTGTCTTCTGTTCCTATTCAGCCCTGCTGGAGCAGGGCTGCTCAGTGTCCCACAGTATCAGTTATCAGGCCAGGCCATTAACACCTATCAAACTCAGAAACACTTCTTGATGCATTTGCAGGACTAGACAGTGAAAAATTAAGCTTCCAGTTAACTGAAACATGTTTCTTCTTTCTTGACTGCAGGCCAAAGATGAACTCTGACAGAAGTAAATAATTTTTTTCAAAATTTACCTACATTCAGCCTGTCTTCTTAAAGAAAGAAGAAGAATCTGGATGAGTATACCCATGGATAATGTCAGTGGGTATTTCAAAGTTTACCATTTCATGATCTACCTATGGAAGAAAACAAAGCACCCCCGATTTCCTTTTTATCATGCAGTGGTGGCAGAGCCTTGTTCAAACACATTTTTATAATTTCTTTTTTAAATAAAAACCATGTTTGTATCAGTCATGTGTTCCTGTCCTGAGTTACCTTAGAAATGCAGATACTTTTTACTCATGCTTGTTTCTAGTCAGTCTTTTCACAAGCAAAAAAGGGCAGATGAGAATTGTGCATCTTCCTCCACTACTCACTCCATCCATCCATCCATCCATCCATCCATCGGCATCTTTTTCAGACCTTAACCTTGTTCCTTCAGAGAGAATCTCAAAGACAATGCTGTGGGGTTCATAATAAATCTTGTTAACCTGAAGGAAAAACACAATTCCAATATTGCTGTAAGCCTGGTTATACCACCAGGTTACTCACAGCCCATAATGAGAAAGGCTGCAGGTGCCAGTACATACAAACTGTTTCATCCACTCTCCAGTGTCAGAGCTCAGACAGGCACCTGAGTTCCTCCTGCTCATGGGTAATGAGGTGCAGACCCTGGCCCGCCTCTTCGGAGCCCTCAGGATAGAAGCCATGTGTGACATGTCACAATGGATGCAGAACTGCTTCCTGCTCCAGGAGTTCCTCTATCACTAAACACAGTTCATCTTCTATCAGTTTCTATTTATCAGAGGGCCTCTGTGATCAATCCTTTACACAAAGGACATTGCTGAAGGGGACTTCTCAAAACCGTGAACAAAAGCATATTCTTTGCTCCATATGCCCAGCTGTGCCTGCATTACCTCCTCCTCCTTCCCACACAGGCAGAATCTGGCTCCCTAAGGTGGCAAACACTGTAAACAACCAGAGATTCCTCTCCCTGGCTCACTGGTTTTGAAGCCCCTGGGAGTGCCAGCATACAGCACCAAGGCAGAGTAGGCTCGCCAGCCTCAGGGGATGTGCTGGCAGAACGCTACAAATCAGTAGGTTTTAACTGCAAGCGAGTGCAGCATCAGTAATACGCTTGGAAATTGAAGACCCCTAAAGATACATTGTCCAATTAGATTTTTTCCAGTATATTACTTGAAATTAGTCAAAAGCATTACTTAATCCTCTGCATCCCCAAGTGTTGTATATGGTTATTTGCACAGAAACACAGAGAAGTACGCTGCCATGATATATTTTCTGTTATTTCAAGAAGTTCTTTATTGTTTTGCGTTTTTTTTTCATTCACACAAAGCTTTATTAGCATTTGCACTTAGACCTCTGAAAAGATCAGTTTTAAAAAATATGCCTCTCAAAAATAACAAACCCCTTATTCATCACATTTAGGAAAAACTAAATGAAGATCCTTCTTGAACACTGCAAATTATTTGTGCTCCAGTTGAACATTCTCTCTAAGCCAAGAAAAAACTTGTGCATTTATTTCTTCCATGATATCATCTGTGGTTCGTCCTTTGACTGCCATCCCATGGTTTGCTTTATCAATCCAATGGATTTTTTTAGGGGCTTTCATTTTGCTCACCACACCTTCTAGCAATTGCTAAAGAGAAAATAAGAATGCAGATATTAGAGAATCAGGTGCTACAAACTCTGAAACTCCTAGATATCTCTTGCTTTACCTGTGTAATGCATAATAGGCAGCTGCTAAAATCCAAATGGATCTGTGTGCACATGAAAAATGCCTTGATAGGAAAATGGGATATATTATCTATTCAGGATATAAATACCGGGATCTGCTCAAAGCTTTGCCCTCACTCAGACACAGATTAGCAGAAAATTAGAACTTCAAAACCTGCACAGGTCACAACCCTGTGCAGGCACCCTCCCCATACTGGACAAAGGAGTCAATTTTTACTGTCAGAAGGTAGTGCTGGCAACAGAATGATAGAATTGAAGAAAGATTTGTCTACAGAGGCCAAGTAGCAATGTAATTCCTTAGGGACTGGCTTTGACACTGTTGAAACTTCTCAGCAAAGAGATCTAAGAACCAGCTCACAAAGTCAAAGATTCCCCCATTAAGAGGGCACTCCAAGGATCTCCTTGTTGCTAGCCTGACTTATTTTGGCAACTACTCCTCACAAAAGCACTATGACTCCTTAGAAACTGTCCAAGCATGAAAAATGCCAATTGCACATAGCCCCAGATTCAAGCTGACCTGTTCAAGAACAACAGATACCTGTTTGCAAGAAAACAAGGCAGAAAAGCACTGTTTCCCTGCCTGCCTCTGCACACCTGCTCTTAATCTCTGCAAAAATATCACTTTCTACCACAGAAGCCTGGCTTGTGGGTAGAACTGCTTTGCTAGAAGAATTTGCCATGACAATGTGACCAATGTGAAATTGGTTGCACAGCACAGGTTTTGTAACTTGAAATGGTTAAAACAAAATAGCAAGTAACTAACTCCTTCCATAGCCCACTTTTAATTTTTGCAATCCTATAGAAACCATTTAAATCAGTGGTATTTCAGTGGCCCAAAGATGAGCATGCTAAAGTGGAAGATCAAACATGATCCATTAAGTTTTAAGCAGCAAAAGAAAGCACTGCCAGGCTTCCTTGTGTCTGATGAAGTTTCCTACCCAAGGTTTTCTTCAGATGACACCTGTTTAGGGAAGGCTGTTAATCAGGTGAAATATCACTGAGGCTCATTGCTGCTCCTCCAGACTGCCTTTTCATAGCAGGATTTACAAGGGTACTCACTTTTTCACACATCTCGTCTGCTGATCCTGAGACAAACAGCACTGGACACCTGGTAAGTAATAAATCTTCATCCCGGAGCTTGGACTGCAGTTTGGGTCGATGCAAGGGGTAAGATAAACACACGAGACCTTGAATGAAGCCATCATCATCATCATCCTGGCTCAGCTGACGTACCACAGAGGCAGCAGCTCGTGAGCCCATGGAACGGCCTTTCTCCCATGTAGAAATAAAGGAAAAAAAGTATTACCTGCTGTCACCTCATCTACATTCTGGTTTAGTACACAACTCCCAAAACCAATCCAACTGAGTGTATTTCAGCGGTATGAAATGCTAGGGATATTCTACTCCATGAAAAACATTAATCCTAATTTCAACATTTTCTGCTAAGATATTTGTCTAGTTACAACATTTACATCCCAGTTTAAAAAAGAAGGGGAAAAGAAAGAATATATAAATGGATAGGGATCCTTTGCAATACTGGAAGGAACAACAGCCCATCCTGGGGGCAAGGGAAGAGAGGGACTGGTCCTACGCTCCAGAGTCTGGAAATTTGAGATAGCCATGATATTATCTTGTTCGTGCAACCTCAATTTGCTCAAATTCAAAACAAAATTCTGTGCTCGATGTCACTTTGCTCAGAAAACAAATCCAACAAGTGTTTATGCACACCTTGAACTTCAGCCTAAAAGTAAAAGTACAAGGGAGAGAAAAAAGTGTGAACTTGTAACATGAGGTCAGTCAGTACCAGCAAGGGAATATCAAAGTATCTCCTCACAGAGGAGGCATGTGAACTGACATTGCGCTGTAATTGAGTGTTACAAGTGGCTGATTCTTGTAGCAGCACAGATCTGGTTTCACTTAGAGAAAATTTAGAATTTCCCCTATTAAGATATTCCTAATCACCCCCATCTATTCCCCTTTTCACATAATGTAGCAGACTTTTTTTATCTGACACTAGGTTTTAATTACCAAAACCTGTTTTGGGAAAACTGTTTTCCATTTACCAGTAACCAGAATTCTGCAAGACCTGCAGTTAAAAAGTACACATGGATAATCAGAAAACTCATGTCCTGTAATTTGTGACAAGGAAGTTTTCTCCCAAAGTACCTGGAAAATACACTCTATTGCTCTTTCTTTCCTCCTCTGCAGCAAGATCTATGGTATCATAAGGAGGGCTCATTCACTTCTCACCAAAGTGGGATAGACTTGGAATACTTACAGATTGCTATTATTAGAGACAGTAAAAGAGAAAATTATTGATAATAAAAACAATACCTGCAAGGAAAACACCAGAAAGTTTATAATCATCAGAAAGTTTTAAGTATTCCTAAAGAAACAAGAGAAAGAGAAGCATTACAAGTCAGAACTAAGATAGCTGGGAAGCTGGGGATCTCTTCTGTTTGTAGCTACTAAACAGAAAATGGGAAGCTCTTTCAGCACTGCAGATTAAACAGAGAACAGATACATACAAAGCACTCTCTTGGGTTTTATCACACAAATGGTTTCATAACATTTTGCAGCAACAACATAATCAATTTCACGTTAGCTCTCTGCAAGTCTAAAATGTCAGATGCCCTATCAAGTTACCAAAACATAAGCGATTACTATGCATTAACTTAGTTATAGTAGCAGAACCGATGCACGCTCTTGGCCCATCAAAAGGCAAAGCAGGTTAGCAGAAATGCCCTTCATTGAGGTTATGTATTTCCAACGAAAAGTTTGTGAGATGATCAGTTAAGCCCAACAGAAAAGATAAAATTCAGCAACATTTTTTCAGGTTTTAGGAGATAACTAATCAGATGCCACCTTAGCAGATGCCTTCAAATTACCTTTACACAGCAGCATGTTAACATAAACCCACTAACAACATTATGCATCTTTTAAAAAGAATGGAGATCCACATTAAAGACAGCAAAGTCTGACTTCAAATTAATGTACATATAATCACAATGACATCATACAAAATTCCTTTAGAACTGGACTTTGTTCTGCTATAAAAATGCCTCATGCTCGATGCAAAGCGCTTCCTATGGCCCACTAAAAGTCCCTAGATGATCAAGAAAAAAATTCCACTCCTTCCAACGTGCTCCAGGTCAGGGGGATAATCTTAAACTGATACTCTTACACCAAAAGGCTGCTCATTTTAGCAAAACCTAGGTACGAAAGGACAGCTTTAATAAGGTAGCAGCAGAAAGAGATAAACAGATGCAGATAATACTTTAAACTGATTTTGGAATCAAAGGTTACTTATGTTCTAAGACTCTCATAATGCTAATCCCAATCTCCCTTGTTTCAAATCCTGGTGTGACCCAGTCCCCTACTTTTTCCCAAAAGTCTATTTCTCCCAGCTGCCAACCCTCTGAGACCCAGCACAATTCTCAGATCAACTTCTTTCTCTCAAAACTGCTTCCAAAGCTGTCTCTTCATCTCCCTCCCCTCACCAAGCCCTCCCAGATCAACCAGCTCGTTTCCATCCTAAATTGTTCCATTTTTTTGCAAGCTGTAAGTTTTCCCATGAAACACCCTTGCTTTTCATCAAGCTTTTCTTTCTCCCTGAACTCAAACCCGCACACATGTGGCAGCTGTTCCAGCTGTTGCCCATCTAAGAATTGCTTCCGCTGTTTCTGTTCACACACAGTGCTCCATTTAGCTAAACATTGGTTCTAATTTTCCCCACTGTTGCTTGACTAATCTCTGGCTGTAATTTAAGAAACCTGGAAGACAACACCCATGGATCTAAGCTCTACTCTAAGAATTTGGTCACTCCTTACCACAACTGTTTTGAAAGCCTGAGTCCTGTAAGCAACATTAAGGCCTTTACAAGTAAACCGCAGGCACAGAACTCCATGGGATGCAAGATAGGCTGCCAAGGACACTAAGTGGGGGAAATTCATGTCTCCTCCAGCTCCATGAGTAAGAATCACTCCATATGTTGGTTTCTTCTCTGGGACAGAAAAGATAGCATCAAGGTATTTGTTTCCAAAAGGTATTTTCACTTTAACCTAGAAATGAAACAAAACCCAATATTATTAAAAAAAAAAAAACCAAAACACCAACCAAAACCCCCCCCCCCCCCAAAAAAGCAGACAATTAAGAAATGAACCAAAATTGCAAGCCTGTTATTATTTGTTCTGTTTAAGAGTACTAAATGAGTAACTGCACCTCTGGTTCAAAGTTTTTCCATGCAATAATGCGCAAGTCACTTTATGACTCCACACCTTATGTTATGCATTAGAAAATGAACCATACCTAGCTTCAAAGCTTCAAAGCATAAACTTAAATTATTCTGACCCTCTCTATATTTCTGGGTCTAGCTTTTCCAGACCTAATTAGCTGCCTAAACCACAAGAATATGTGACATTAAGACGCAGCCTAGCAAACATTTTGAAATTGCACTGTGGTAACGACAAAGCGAAGCAGCAGCCTGCACAGAGGCAAGGACTGAACTTCCTCCAGGGACAGGAGGACGGCACAGGTTCAAAGCCAGCTCCAGGGGGGAGGAGGGCCTCCATCAGCTGACGGCTGGAGGAGCTGATCCGGACACAAGACCTGCTGATATTCTGCGGAATGAACGGGGACTGGGCAGCAGACGTGCCCCTGTGGTGGCTTCTGAGAGCAAAAAGGACACGCCGGGGCTGGCAGGGAGCACACTTCACCCACTGCTGTCTCCCGAAGGCGGTCCTGGCAGCGCTCCGCAGAGGAGCTGCACAGGCGGAGGCAGGCGCTCAGCGGCCTTGCCGAGCTGCTGCTTCCACAGCCGCTGGAGGGGACGGCAGATGCCGGATAAGGGGACGGCAGATGCCGGACGAGGGGACGGCAGATGCCGGACGAGGGGACGGCAGAGGACGCGCGGGACGGCCGGACGCCTCCACACAGAGATGCGCACAGCGGCAGCTGCCCACCAGCTATGGATACACCGCTCCCGCGAAGGCAGAGGCGGCAGCGCACCCAGCCCGCCCTGCCCTACCCAGCCCAGCTCCCTGAGAGGGGGAGCTGGGCAGGGAGCTTCCCGCAGAGGGGCAGGGGGGGCTGCAGGAGCCCGCACATCCCCACGGACGCCAGGCACACGGACCCAGCGGCGCCCGCTGGCACAGCCCACAGGAACCGGCCGCGGCCATACCTCGGCCTGCGCGCCCATCCCGCCGTGACGTCACGTGAGTGACAGCCCACCGCGCCGCTCCCGCCCCGGGGCCCGGCTGCCGCGACGCTGATTGGGCAGAGCCGGGCGCGGCCCCGCCCCCGGGGCGTGGCAGGCAGCGGCCGGCGCGGGGGCCGGGAGTTTTGGGCGGACAGCGAAGGAGCCGTGTTGAATAAATAAACCCCCGTAAATAAATAAAGCCCCACGTAATTTGTTTTTATTCACCTGCGTGTACAAAAACCCCATGGACTGCTAGGTGGTAATTCAGAACAAATTAAGCCAATTGCTTAGGGATTACTTGGGAAGTCATGTTCTTACTGACTTTAAGGAATACAGATGTGATGCTTATGATGAGTTACAGAGTCACAGAATCATTTAGGTTGGAAATGACCCCTGAGACCATCGAGACCAACCTGTAACTGAACACCACCATGTCAACAAGGCCATGGCACTGAATGCCACACTCAGTCATTTCTTGAACACCTTCCAAGGATGAAGACTCCACCGCCTTCCTTGGGCAGTCCATTGTGATGTTTAGAAACCTTTTCCATGAAGATATTACTCCCGATGTCCAGCCTGAACCTCCCCTGGCACAGCTTGAGGCCTTTTCCTCTTGTCCTGTCGCTGGTTGCCTGGGAGAAGAGGCCACCCCCCCACCTGGCTACAGCCTCCGTTCAGGTGGTTGTACAGAGCGATAAGGTCCCCCCTGAGCCTTCTGTTCTCCCCTCCATCTCCCTCCTCTCCTTCTCATAAGACTTGTGCTCCAGACCCTTCACCAGCTCCGTTGCCATTCTCTGGCCTTGCTCAAGAGCTTCAGTGTCTGTGTGGAAGTGAGGAGCCCGGAACTGGACACAGGATTCAGGGTGTGGACTCAGCAGTGCCAAGTACAGAGGGAAAGGTTAGATGTCCAGAGTGACATCAGGCAATTCTTTTTGGCAGCTGTCAGCACACTGGATCTCTGTGACACTGACAAACAGGGGAGAGACACTCAGTGGCTGGTTTTCTAGGTACCAACACACGTCTGTCCCCTGGGCTGTGCTCTATTGTACAGTAAATAACCTACTGTGTTCAAACGCAGCCCTGAACTGGTGGAAGACAGCACCAACAATATACAACAGCGCTTGCAGTATTTGTGTATTGAGTATTTCATAGGCCAATAAAACCTCTAAAACCCTCTATTGCAAGGTATTTAGTCAGAGCTCATGTTTTCCTACAGTATCAGTGTACAAAACTCATATCAATTAAGGTGCCCTATTACTTAGCTGATTGAAGGTGTCATCACCAAGCAGAACTTTGTTTGTCATATGTTCACCTGCTGGAAAATAAGCGCACTCTGGTGGCTTGTGCGCTCAGTGTCTCACTGTCAGCCTGCCAGCTGGATATTTTCAAACACAGGGATGGAAATATTGCAGGCCTCTGAGAAGTGAAGCTGGCAGGGTAGCTCAGGTTCTGAGCTGCTGTCTCAGCGACCATCCTGCCGCCTCACAGGCCAATTCCCACCAGGCATTATCATAATTAGTGTGGAAGACAGAAGTGGAGAACCTGGGAGATTTACAGACAGATTTATTTAACTGAATTTCTATCTTGCCTAAAACATGTCAAGCTAAAGTGAGATGCAGAATCGTAAAGCTGAGTGGAAGTCACTGGCACAGCCTGCACGAGCTGTGCACCTTCTACTGGGAGCTGAACCACAGGCAGTGTCCAGGCAGCTGCTCCTAGAGCCGTAGCTCACATCTGGGGAGTCCAGCAGACTAGGAAAACGTCAGAATAATTTATCTTGATTGGAGATCACACTATTCTGATTAGTACTTAACACCAGTTAAGCCTTTGTATATGAGATGCTTGGCAGAAGTGGACTGAGAAGATTTGTTGTCCCAAAGTAGTTACAACCTCAACTTAGAAAACAGGCGTGCAAGAAGAAGGTTAAGAAAAACTTCATATTAATTTTCTGGGTTTTTTTCATCACTGCTTTCTTTCCTGTACCTAATGGATGTTTATGTGCTCTGGTATAGTTTATATTTTCGGTGCTGTTTTGCTCCTTTCTTGGTCTGGTTTTTCATTCTCTTTAATTTTTCCTCCCCCTTCAGTCCACCTGCTATATTTGTCCTGCTTTACGGACGTACTGTCTCCAGAGCAGTCCTTGAGGAACAGGTATCCCATTAAATCTACCCATATGTAACCCCTTCCCACTGGAAAACTACTTTCTTATGCTTTCTGCATTCAGCAAGCTGCTACCAGCTTACTTCCTATTTTCTCTGTTCATTTTCTTGGCCCCAATCTCCTTTCAACGCTTAAAGCTCTTCTGTGCATAAGCAGAGTCTTCGAGGTAGCATAGCTAATACCCAGCAGAGTCGGGAACTGCAAATGCCAGGCTGGGTGGGGCCCTGAGCAACCTGGTCTGGTGGAAGGTGTCTCTCCTCACGGCAGAAGGGTTGGAAATAGATGATCCTTAAGGTCCCTTCCGACTCAAACCATTCTATGATTCTATGGTGAAATGAATGTGTGAGGAAGGAGAGAGCCTGCCATTCTTTGATCCTCTGGTCCGTGGCAATAGGATTGGACCAGTGTATTTCTGCCACACTTTTCCTGCTGTAACTTTCCTTCTAGAAGATAATGACCCCAAGTATTGCTAATATGTCAAAGGCTAGGACATTGAGGTATAAATACATATATTAGATTCCAACTCAAGGGCAAATTATTTATGATGGGTAAATTCTGGCTTTTATTGAGTTCTGCATATATAATTAAATACATTAATTAATATGCAAATTAATTGGTTTTTAATTTGGCAGAATAAGGCAATTCCCATACCAAACTATTCCAAATTAGGTCTTTCTGGGTTTAGGGGGACATTTAAGAATATTCTTGTTGATTTTCAAGTATGCTGAGTAACTCTTCTGAAATCCAGTTGTATCCCCTTTCAGGAGTATTGAAAATCCTTATGCTTTTTTTTACACACTTAAATTAATATTCTAAGTTAAAGCTCCCCCAAAAAAACCCAATTATTAATCTTTTCTGAACTTCTGAATTAATCTTTTTAATTTAACATCTAAGAAAACATGGTTTCTTAAGAGCATGGCATGTTTTCATAACTTTAACCTTACATCAGTGCTGGAAATAGAAGTTTATTCTGGAAACAATATATAGCACATAATAATCTGTCACCAAATATGAAAATCATTGAAGGTGTGTGATTTGCCATTTCTCAATGGGAATATATGTTGAGTGCAACAATAACCTATGCACTGCTGTAAGCAGCTCTGACAGATTTGATATGCCAAAGGCAGCTGGGTTTGAAGAAACAGTGGCTGTTTATCAAAGAATGACATTATCCCCAGTCTAAACTTGGGACCTGGTAACTTTCAGTAGCACATCAGACAATCCCTGTGCTTTTCTTTGGATTATAAATACAGCATTTCATACCAGAGACTTAGATTAACACACTGTGGGAACAACAGAGATGACCTTTTGCTTTAATCTTTTGTTGGAATAGATTTATTCAGAGGAATGTATAAAAATAATTATAAAAGTATAAAAGTATAAAAGATATGGTGGGGGGGGTTCTGTATTTCAGTGCAAAATAAATAATAGCTTAAGGACATTGGGATCACAACCATTTTTTTCTTTCCTTAAAGTTTTTTAATAGAAGACCATAAAAATTTTTTGTTTGTTTGTTTTAGGCTAGAGACACACATATTTGTTCTAAAAGTTCAATTCTCCCTCTAAATTACAAGCTTGATTTTTGAGCAAGAACCTTCTTTTTTTTTTCCTGAGGATATGGATACATACCAGCACATGGATATGCTGTGTTCACAGGTATCAAAAGTAACTATACTAATTTTCTGAAAGTGATCAGCAAGCTATTACATGATTAGCCAGTATTGTTTCCTGTGTTTAAAAGTGGTGATATCCATATCACGGCTTAATTTTTCATACTTCTTGAGGGTCTGAAGAAGTTTTGAGGTCCTCTATGAAAGAGGAAGTGATGGGCAGGCGATAAGCAGAACCACTATAACATGCAGAAAAATACAGGACTTTAGCATGGCGTGAGTGAATCCCCATGTCTCCATGGTGATCTGGAGAACTTGGTCACTGGCAGACTTTCTCCAGGAAGGGTGAAGGAGTAAGCCCACCTGTTTTTAGTCTATTCCAATTGTAGTGTATCAGTAACATAGTAAACATGTTACTGATATGCAGTATATAATATATAATAAATATATAATGTGTATATGCTAGACACCTATTTTTATGCAATGATGCCCTGTACAGATACTGGTACCTTTTGTAGCATTATATTGGTCACAAGATCTGGGAGCACAGATAACATCACGTGACAAATGTGCAGTGCATAAAAGCTTCTCTCCCTGTGCACGAGACTCTTTGGGAACATTTCTGGCTTTGAAGTTGTGGTGCTAAATGGAAGTTCCGTACTTTAATTAAGGAAGCTGTCATCATAACACATGCTTCTGCATGGCAAATTTGGATTCTATACGTTTCTCGGAGTCTTTGTCAGGGATTTTGAATTCCCTCATTGTTCTTGATAAATAGAACCGCTTTGTTTTCCAGTGGCAGCTGTTAAAGTTCTTGTGTGTGCTGGGACTGCACGGGGCACTGCTGGCAGGAGGTTGCTCTGGTTATTCTCTTCCCTTGACTGGCAGTGAACTGGCCTGGTCAGGAGCCAGTGGAACAAACCTTTCTGCTCTCCCTGCTGCAAGGAAAGAATTAATAGTTTTGGCATGTTCATACAATCTTTGAATGCTGAGCTCAATTCCATGTATGTTTTCGTTCTGAAGTTTCACTCTGTTTCTATCTGTTGCTTTTTTAAAAGATTAGCATGGTTAGGGATGGTAAAGAACATTATTGCTGCTGCTAGTGTTACTTTTGCTGTGAACACTGTGTTAAGATTGAGTCTCTTTAGCATTTATTCTCAGTTCAAAAATGGGATAGCCTCTGCAGTTTTGTCATCAATCATTCAAATAAGTTACTTATCTGGAGTTTATTGATAGTTATAAACATCATGCTACAGCCCCTAAGTATGGGCACCATGTACATTTTGCATCTTGCTGCAAGATCCTAGGCCATTTTCACTTCCATTAATATGATTATTATGAGATGCAGAAAGTGACATTGCACTTCTCTTTGCCTTTAATTCACACATAAGTTCACAGAAATTAGAAAATTAAGCCCTTTGTTTATTCATAAGTTGTAAGAATGAGTAACTGCAGAGACTCTGCAGATGTATGTTGTACCTTCCTCAATTATCATTCCTCCAGGTCACTTCTTTCATTTAGGCAGACAGAATCACAGAACCACTGAATTATTTAGGCTGGAAATGATCTTTGAGACCACTGAGTCCAACCTTTGGCTGAACTCCATCAAGTCAACTAGATCATGGCACTGAGTGCCACATCCACTTGAAGAATTTCAGGGATGATGACTCCACCTACCTGAGCGGCCCATTCCAATGCTTAACCACCCTTTCAGTGAAGAATTCTTCCAGATGTCCAACCTGAACCTCCCCTGGTGCAGCTTGAGGCTGTGCCCTCGCATCCTGCCCTCGCATCTCATGCCTGGGAGACCAACCCCCACATGGCTCCAGCCTCCTGTCAGATGGTTGTAGAGAGCCATAAGGTCTCCCCTGAGCCTCCTTTTCTCCAGGCTAAACAACCCCAGCTCCCTCAGCTGCTCCTCATAAGACTAACTTACGATGTTTCTAAGTCTCTTTTCCAAAGCATTTCAGGAATTCCTTTTAGTCTCACATCACCTGTATAGTTAAGAAGTATATTATCTACACTGGAGCCCAAGATATTTCTAAACATAGTGAGTTCAAGAAAAGAGTGCAAGGAGCTCCCTCTGATTTATTCTTCTGTTCCAACAGAATATCAATCTCAGTTGCATTACTCAGAAGTGTTTTCTGGCTCTGCCTGTGTGCTGTTGAAAGTTAGTTTATGCTATGACTCTCTACTCTGATAGAAAGAAGCAGTGGCAAAGTTTGATAAAGTCAACATCTATTGCTGTTCACAAAATCTACTACACTGGGGTAGGAGGAGAAATAATTTGGTTTCACACAATTTATCAAATCCATTCTGGATATTGTTCAACTGTCAGTAGATTTCAGTGTACCCAGAGAGTGTGTATTTGCTTAGTGCCTAGAACTGAAGTCAAACTGGAAGGTCTAGTTATTACCTTCTTATTTTCCCCTTTTCTATTACACACTGTCATGAATTCACATGTGTAACAGGATCTAGTTTGCTACCAGCTATATACTTTTGAATATAAACATCTGTACTCATGTGCGTGCACGCCAGAAGTGTTAGCAAGCAAGGAAATGAGCCTGAAGACTGACACATGTGGCTGTGGGTGGCCCCAGGCAGAAATTTTAAACAACTGTTACTTTTCAGAGCAGTCTTCTAGCTCATAGTGTGTTCATAGGACAGTTCATACATCCTCTAACTGTGCTCAGTGAGTCTTAGGTGGAGGAATGCTTTCAAGGCTATCGTCAACTGTTTTAAATCCTCCTGGTGTCATGCAAGACTGCACTCAGTGCTCAACCAACTAGTGAATTCATCTCACTTCCTGTGCTCCATGCATCAGTGCTTGCAGTTGTTAGCATCTTGATGCACTTGGTAATCACAGAATTGTAGAATGGCTTGGGTTGGAAGGGACCTGAAAGATTGTCCAGTTCCATCCCCACTGCCATGGGCAGGGACACCTTCCACCAGACCAGGTTGCTCAGAGCTCCATCCAACCCAGCCTTGAGCACTTCCACTAATGGAACATCCACAACTTCTCTGGGCAACCTGTCCCAGTGCCTCACCACCCTCACAGTGAAGAATTTATTCCTGATAGCCAATCTAAGCCTAGTCTCTTTCATCTTAAAACCATTGCCCTTTGTCCTATTGCTGCATGACCTTGCAAATCCAGGTAAGTGGGTGTTCTTAAGTCTTGCATTTTTGCCGTATCTAAAACCAATCTGAGCACATCTGGGGAGATGACATTTGGCCACCCTTCTTTCTTATCTGCAGTCTCCCTCTCAAGGAAAGACCAGCCAGAAACAACATTGTTCAGGACCTTTCAATCCTGATCAAGTGTATTCTCACCTCAGTTCTCACAAGTGTAAGAATTTCTTCACATCTTCTACAGCTTCCTGAAAAGCAATGGTTAAGTATGGCCTGAGTGATCTCTTCCTCACCTGTTCATGCTCTGCAGTTTTGGTTGCAAAATTTTCAACAGAGATGCATGGAAACTATAACATTTAATGGTGACCAAACTAAGAATGCTCTTTGAATAAGGCTGAAAGACCTGCTCTGACTAAACTGGGCTTTTTGTGCCCTGCAGCCACTCAGCTGGAACTCAGCTGGAATTAATGGATCAAAGCTCTTATAAAACTATATGGGTATGGCTCTTGCAGCCATTGCAAAGACTTTGATAGGCTGGGAGAGAAGACTCAGGAATGGTGCAGGTAGTAACACACATGTTGTACACGGACTCATTTAAAATCCAGAATTTAAACAAAGCTGAGCCTTGTAAGTACTTGTCTGATACACCATTAAGTGTGCCCTGACCTATTTCTTCTGTGGGCTTCTTGTTAGGTGAAGTTAACCATGTCAGGTATCCTGGCCTCCACTTGAAGTTGTGTTGCATGTCACAAAGTGTGCTTTTCTTTTACACGGGCACTTTGATTGCCAAGTGGAAAATCTTTCACGAGATACTGTGAGGGCAACAGATTGCTAGAGTCCACATGACAGCTTTTAGCCTCAGATGTGTTTGGCACTTCTTCTTCTCCTCAGTGCTGATAAATCAATAGATTATATGACATGGATAAGTTCAAGAAGATGTCAAGAAGAAAGATGAAGCACAGGATTTTATCCACTGTGAGTACTCCTAAGACCCTGTAGCATTACAGGACTTTTATTTATGTGGGATTGGTCATCCCGGGGTTAACCTTTAAACTTTTGGACATGCAGCCTTGTCTTGATCACCTGGATACTTCAGCAAGCAAAGCCCTTTGGAGACTGGATCTAAAACCACAGGTCTCTCAAATGTCTGTTCCACAATTAATCTCATTAACTGAAAAGCAGCTACAAAAAAAGAAGATCATTACACTGCAGCCTTCTGGGAAGACACTAAGGATAGTAACATTACACTCACAAACTGGAGGACTTGTTTCCATGGGGAATTTGTAGGCCTTTGCCAATTGCAGCAAATCAGGCAGAGGATGTCTCAGCAATGACATCAGGCACACTGTGGAGTCAAGAGGCAAGTTGGTGATAAAGTCAGAAGGAGGCAGGCTTGGCAAACTGCATCATGCCCATGCTGGCTTGTGCCAGGGCACACGGCAAGGTTTTGGCCTTGTGCTTGACAGCGTGATGGACAGGGACAGAGCTAATGAAAGGGGTGGTGAAAAGATGACCTAGGGAAAAGTCATGTGCAGGATGGAATTTATGGTGCTATTTATTTTGTGGTTTAATTGCTACTTTCAGTCCTTCCAATTTTGTATGCTCCGAAGAGAGTATATGTGCTCCCTGGGGGTTTTACTTTAATTTTGGGATTGTGGGTTGCTGTTTGGTTTTAGTGGGTTTTGTTTTGGGTTTTATTTGTTTTGTTGGTGGTGGTTGTTGTTGTTGTTGTTGTTTTTCCCCAGAGAAAATAGCTGCAGGGTTTCTGGCCAATGAGTTTAGAATATTGACCCTTAGGAAAATGAGCCATTTCCAGATTAAGGGAGATCTCTAAGCCCTCAGTTTGTATCAAGATCAGATTTAGCCCAGAGTAGTACTGTTGCCAAATCAGGCTTTGGACTCAATGGTGGCAAACCATGTTCATGAACTTGTCATTCTCTTAGATGCTCTGTTCACTTTGAGCTCTTGGCCTTGTCTAAATGATGAGCTGAGGTTAGAGGACCTTGTGGTCAGGAATGAATTTGTATCTGCAGAAAAGGAGGTCAGATCAATTGATCAGTGAGGTAGGTCAGTTGATTTGTCAAAGAAGAGTTGGAAGAAAGTAATGGTTTTGCATTGATTTTTGCATCAATCTGTTAAAATTCTTAAAATCTTCCTTTCAATATTTACTAGTGCAAACGAAATGCAGCAGAAACGTATCTCAGTAGATGCTTTGACATCACTGCAGTTGAATATTTTTTAAGTGGCAAGGCATTTTCCTAGGACTGCAGAAATGAGAGAATCCAGCTATGTCATCTAGCCCTATCCCCGCCAGTGCAACGTTGTATGACATTTGCTGTGGTGATTGTCAGGAACTTTTAAGACCACGTTATGGCAGCAGCCCTTGTGTTTGCAGTGGCACAGCCCCACAGAGGGGACGGAAGAGGCTGTGCCAGTACAGGCACAGTAGGTAATTCTGTTTAATCCTTGCATCTCTCTCACTCCTGTAAGTTTTTGCCTACATCAAAGAGTATAATTGACATCAGCTTTTTGTCCTCTCCCCCTCTGCCTAGAGAAAGTGAGCAACCAACCACATCTTCTTTTGAAATGGATTGCTTGTTCTCTCCTTGCACAAACAGTGCAGGGTAGTGCATATTTAATGTTCATATGACAAAGTGTTTATGTGCAAGGTCCCAGTCCCAGACCTCACCTACATAGTAATGAATGCTGGCTCATAAGGTTTGATACAGACCTGCACTTACAGTTTCACAGTGTTTTTATTCAGCTCCCGAGAGCATTCCTCCTTTTGTTTGGCGGGGCAGGCAAATTTTCTGCAGACTGGCACACATAGTGGGTACCCCAAAGGGCCTGGCCTGAGCACAGTGTGCTGACTTTTGACCAGGCAGGGCCCTCAGGTAACTCCAGCTGAATCATTCAAGGAGAGGCTGGAGGATGCAGAATGCCATTTTGGGTTCGTCTCTTTCCTGGACTGATCTCTCTCTGTCGACTTTCTGATTTGTGTCATTGGAGTATTGTAGAGAGGAGTTTGGTTTCTGCAACTCTACCATTCCTTGTCACTTGCAGACCCATCTCTGTATTTTGGAGTAGCAGAGCGGTCAGAAATGTCACATTGTTATCTCTCAGATATGTCCCAACATTGTTTGCTCCCAAAGAAGTGAAACTGGATAGCTGGCAATCAAATGAACAGCAGTGAAGGGTCTCTTCTGCCAGCCCGCTCTACTGGATACGCTCTGTGTGAGACCAAGGGGCTTTACCTGCACACCTTGCCAAGAGCCTCATATTTCAGGCAATCTGAAGACAGAGAATTCATAGTTTCATGAAGATCTACTCCTTTAAGTCCCTGTGCCTATGGATTTTTGTTCTGACCTCCTTTCACAAGTTTTCTAGTTTATTATCTGAGGCTGATAATACCTCAAATATGTCAAGTGTTGCTTTGCCTCCCAGTTGTTACCTCCTTTTCTTTAGCTTTCCAAGGACGCTCACCTCAACTATCTTTATTTCTGTCTTTTTTTTTCTTTTTTAAGGAGTTTTGAATTCTCCAGTGCCAGCTGCTTTTTTTTTTTTAACAACTTGAAGAAGGTTTAGTCATGTGCTACTTGTGCTGACAGTTTTCCATGCTAAGTGCAGGTAACTTGACCTGCACTATACCTGCTCATTCCATGGGTTGTTGGTTCAGAAGAAGCACCAAAGCAACCCCATGGGCAGCTGTGTGGGTAAAGCTAACACATGCTGAAAGTCAGATGTTCATCTGCATGGATGGCCTAATGCTGGCTCCACATCCTGAAGTTCCCAGAGACTACTGAGCTCCTCTCAGCCAGAACTGCAGGAATGGGATTCCTAAGTGTGGGATTCCTTCTTCTGCGTCTTACAGATGTTGAGAAACTGCTGAGAAAAATCAAGGGAAGAAAATGACTGAAATATTAATAAAGAAGCTCTTCTATTTCCCAGTTTATTCCTTCCAGTCCCTAACCAGCTGTGAAAACAAGACTGCATCTTTGGAAGATACATGTGCATTTACTACACCATTTGTGTGACACCAGGTCTTTTAACTAATCTGCAGGCAATTGATAAAAGGATTTTCCAAGCCACAAGGACTGGTTAGAGGATCTTGAGCCTCAAGGGACCGCAGGGGTCATCCCTAATGCTTTCTGTTCTGTGCAGAGGAGGCACAAATGGGCGCTTGCAATACATACACATTGGTGGGCTATGCTGGCAGTCATGGAACTTCCCACTCTTCATTTGCAGTGTTAACGTTGTGCTTATTGCAGCCAAAAAAATACAGCAGGAAAAAAACCAAAAACAAACATCCCTTCCCGTGTTTATATTTATTCCATTTAATCTTTGGCCATAAACTTAATGGGGTGTCTTTTCAAATACCAGCACATGGAAATATGCACACAAATGTGCAGGTATGCTGATGCATATGCAAAACAGAACTTTTTTTTTTAAGCTTACCAGAATTCTTACAAGTTCATGCCCTGCAGGAGGAAACAAACTTTCCTCTGGACAGTCTAGCACAAACTCAGCATTTAGGTCTCATTAAAGCCCTAGTCTGAGAGGTTAAATAGCACTGAATGTTGCAGGAGCCTCGTGCTGCATCTCTGCAAGGGGAGTGGGTAGAGTTCATTCACTGTGAAGTAATGCTTGTGTTAATAGTTAGAGGTAGGATGACCAGGAATCCATGCCTGGAAAACCTGTGATCTTGATGATTTCAGTGCCCTCTCTGGCATCCTGTGAAAAATCTCACATGACAGCTTTGAAGGTGGCTGGATTCCCTTGCCAGTCAGCTGCTCCCTTCAGAAAATTCTTCCCCAGATATTCTCTGGATGGCAGAAATCCCCATCAAAACACCCGTCAGAAGGGAAGGAGCAGCAGCACTGTGTAAACAGCCTGGGGAGTGCCCTCATTTCAGACGAGCCTGTGAAAAACACTGCTAGGTCAGTAACATCAAACCACTGAAATGCTGCAGCATTGGAGCTCAGCTTGAGCTGTTTTTTTCATTTCTGGGGTAGGGTTTGAAGCCTAGACTGCACCCCAGGCTCCTGGGGAAAGCTTGTCCCCAGTGCTTAGGGGAATGAGCTGGAAGGCGCATCCATGGGGCAGAAACACCTAGAGAGTGACATCCTTTGGGATCGGTCAGTCAGGAATATATAAATAAATAAGTCTTTGTGCAAGGGACACCACGTTTATGAAAGGCATCTGGTCTGCAGCTTAGGCAAAGTGCTGTGGAGGTGAGGACAGCACCTCTCCGTGTGCCCCACAGGGCTTATGGATAACTTGGAAAATGCCTGCTCCTGGGCAAGGCTGTGCCTGTCAACAGCAGTGCCCTCCTTGCTTTAAACATGCAGATGCTGCAAGACCAACGTCCCCCAGGGAATGTGACTTTTCAGAGATGTTTCGGAGGCCATGCTTGAAATACGTAGTGCTGGTAGGCAGCCCGTGAGGCAGCTGTGTGAGCAAGAGGTCAGCAAGTCAGGGAGTTCTCTCTGCTGATACAAGACTGTGTCTGAGGATGTATTTGAGATAGAAGTGGCCTGAGTGTAGCACAAAGCCCTTCTCAGTGCCCTCTTCCCTAAGGCTTGCAATGTGTAGCTCTGGAGGAGCCTCCCAACCTACTGCCACCGTGTCCCAAACAGTAATTTCAGGCTGCCTGGCCTAGCAGGCTTTGAAATGATGCCAGGATATGGTTAATAAATTTCCATGTGCATGCAGGAAGGGCAAGGAAAGCAGTGCTGGGAACAGCTGTGGGAGATTGCCAAAAGCATGAGGTGACCTCCATCATGGCTAGGTTGCTGCTTCTAGGCAGCAGAGGCGTACTTGAAAAATTCTAACTGGATCTTACCCCACAGTTCCCATCCCTGGATGGACTCTCCTTTTCTGGGCAAGTGGGCACTGCCATCTTGTCCTCATCAGCCCAAGTGCCATTACCAGTCAGTCAGGAGAGGTGACAAACCTCTTGGTGGCAGGAGGCAGCCCCAGCGTGCTGAGCCCTCTGTGATGGGCTGTGGAGGAAGAGATGATGGCTGGTTTCACCTTTGTTTCAGTCACTGGAGAGGAAGGACATTCTGGCTCCACCCTCTTGGGCCCCAGCAGTGAGTTCACAGAGGTTCTGTGAGCAGGGCTGAACTCCTGCTGCTGAGGCAAGTCTTTGAAGGTTCATCTATTTTTCATTTTCTTCTGATTGCCAGAAGTCACAAGCATGTTGTCCAGCCCCTGCCGTGAGACAAGATGCCCATGTCCCGTTGGAGGTTCTACTGCCTTCAGCTTTGCTCCTTCCCCCATCGGTACCTGGCCAGTCCCCCTACACTCCCTCCTGTATTCTTTCAGTGAATTGGTTTACAATGCTCTTGTAGAAAGTCTTGTTGCATTCAGGGAACTAAATGGGCAAAAAGCTAGAGAAAATTATTTTCTGTTTTGCCCCTGTGAAGTTAGTGTCCTGACAACTGTTTCCTGCATCAGGTTCCCAAGGGGTGAAGAGAAAGGGGGATCAGTAGGAGCAGCCTGTCCCTGCAGGTGGCCCTTTTCCATCTCATTGCTGTCACTGCAGAGAGACAGCACAGCCTCCATCCCCCTCGGGGAGCACATCTCAAGACAGAGCATCTCCCAGTTCCTCCTGGGTGAGGGAAAGCACCCCAACTTGCTGAGGCAGGGGCACCCCAAACCTGTGCGAGGGAGTGAAGACAAAAGCACTGTCCACAGGTACACGTGGTAGATTTTCTTTTGTTGCTGCTTGTTATGGGAAGTCAGGAAGTGGACTGTTCCCAGGGTATTTTTGACCATGCAGGCCTTCTCGCTCAGCAGTAATCTAATCTGCACAGAGGCAGGGTGATCCTGTATACTGAGGTGCAGAGCGTAATGCCTGGTGCCATTCTTTGCATCAGCCTTTTTAACTCACTCAGTAGGTTGCCACAGACTGAAAAAAGCGAGCATAAAAAGCCATGCCAATGGATGTGTAAAATGGAATAAAAACGGAGAAAGATAAATCGTGTTTCTGAAACTTAGTGAGGTGTCAGATATTGATCAAGATAACTTTAGTCTTGGACAGTTCCAGACAGTTTAATTTCCCCGCTCATTTATTAGCAAAATCTTTCTGTGTATAATGTCTCTTTTACTTTGGAAGAATAGCAACACATTAAAAAAAGCCCTCATTCTCAATTTAATGAAGACACATCTCACAGTGATTTTATGTATTTCATAGCTGATTAAAAAAAAATCATCTCTTCCAGGAACAAAGACTTCCCAGCTTATGGAAAGGCAGCATCAGTTTTTGCTTGGTTGCAAAGCTCACTTTTTGCTATAATTGGATATTAACACCTCTGACACTCTGACACATATTGAAGGCAACCCTCTGGCACTATCCCAGCAGGTCGGTAGTTGAGCTCATGACAGGGCTGCAAAGTGCTTCTGACTTCAGGTTTCAGTTTCCAGGGGAGGCCCATGCCAGAGTATTCCCTCTTTCCTCAGAGGTGTGGGGAGCAGGATCAGGAGTGTGCCTGGCTGTGTCAGGTGTCCAGCTTCAATGTATTTCCTGGTACCACAGGGATGCAGCATCACAGTTAAAAAATATGGATGTCTGGGTGTGCTTGAAGTGAGATATATTAACCTGGGTTCAAAAGCTCGCTGCACATTTTTTAAAATCATAGAATATCCTGATCTGGAAGGAACCCACAAGGATCATGGAATTTCAGCTGCTGGCCCTGCAGAGGACAATGTGCCTGAGAGCATTGTCCAAACACTTCTTGAACTCTGGCAGGCTTGGTGCCATGAAGAACCTTTTCCTAACATTCGACCTAAACCTCTCCTGACACAGCTTCATGTTGTTCCTTCATGTGTGCCAAAGACTTTGTGAACCCTTTTTAAAGAATTGTGTGTGTGTTTGTGTGTGTGTGGAGTCCATGTACACACATACGGATCTATGTGTTTCAACCTGAACTTGATTTCTCTTAGGTGTATGAACAGTCACTGAATGGGACACTGGGGCTATTCCCTGTAGGTTATGCCTCTTAAGCGCGCTGAGATGAGGCAACACGTTATTCCCAACACTTTCAGCATCCTTCTGTACAGTAAAGTCAAAAGATTTTAGGAAAAGTTGCCAAGGGAGGCTGGGAAGCTCCAGGATGCAAGAATAGTTACTTGGGAAGAGTTGCACCCCGTGATAAACACTTACAAGCTCTTTTAAAATAAGAAATAACCTTAAATGTGAACACCCCTAAATGCATCTGCAGTTTATTAAACAGCTGCTTTCCAGGCCATATTTAACTGAAGAAGGAACCACTTGAATCACATACACATCAGACCCAAAGGAATTCACTTCTGGGGGCCAAGGTCAAACATAAGCTCATAGGCACATTCACAACTTGAACATGCCGTGCATTACTTGATGGTTTTGGCTACCCGTGCTTGAGTCATGGGCTACATGTGTACCACTGTGACCTTTGTCGAATTAGAACTTGGGGTGCTGGCTTGGTGAAATAAAATAATGGAATTAGGTGGCTTAGTTTGTATAGTGAGCATTATTCTAACAGGACTGGGTTTCCATTCCAGCACAGACGTGTCCCATTACCCAGGAGGCTTTGAATCAGAGGTGTTACAGCATGTGGCTATAATATTAAAGTCTGTAATTCACAGGATTCGTAGCTTCCCTACTCTCCTTGCCTGTGTTTGAAGGAGGAAATCCCTGTCCGGATGTGACAGCTGCATGGGATGAAAGGACACTTGGCTGTGTTAAGCTCACTATGCTGAGTGCTTTACAGGCAGACAGACGTGGTTCCCATTCAGGAAAACTCAACGCTATGTGATCCAGTAAGAAGTCATTGACAGCAGAAAGTGAAAATGAATAATGCAATTGCTGAGGTACCAATTCAGCAGGCTTGGGAGGGCCAGAGTCTCTGGTCTGCTGAGGCCAGGTTGCATTGTAGGTACAATAAGTAGTGCCCTTTTAGGTTTTTTTAACTTACATTTTGACAAGTTTTAGTCATGGCTTTCCATCAGGAAATTACAGTTCTCTTTCTATAGAGAACCAGTAATCCTGATGCCTGGAGTCCCAAACCACCTGGATGAGGTGGTATGACTGGTCCAGCAGCCCAGCAGAAAAGGCAGCCTGATTTAGTTCCGGTCCTCTTGCACTAGAAATGCCATAGCAGACATGGCAAATTATCAGGAACCTGGTCAGAGGTCTAAATGCAGGCCTTAAAGCAGGGAGAGGATAAGATTAGAAAAGCTGCTGTTCCTGTGAAAGGAGTCTTTGCTCATGTAAAACTGTGCCAGTGGACTTTTCTAGCCAAGAAATGAGGAGAGTGTTCTGGAAACACAGCAGAGTAAGAGGGAGAATGGGGAAGAAATGGACAAGTGAGGTGACTTCTCAACATCTCTGTTGCTGACAATGTACAATGCAAATGTGTACTGAATCTGGCTGGCACAGGGGCTGCAGCACTCCTGCACAGGACAAGCCCTCAAACCACAGGCTTCATTCCTTGGTGTGTGAATATCCTGTCGATGGATTTGAATGAGGCAGCTGCAGGACTCTTGGTAGGGTGGGAGCCTCTGTGCCAGCACAGAATGGTGACTGGAAATAAGAATGTGGCTCGTCTTCCTTCTTCACTTCTGTTCCTCTTCCCACCGCTTCCCACCACACAGTGCCACTGTTTCCTTGCCCTCACTTGGGTGCTGGCCAGCCACTGTGGCACACACAAGCCCTCTCCAAAAGGAGAAGTCCCCTCTACTGTGGGGAGAGGGTTACCAAGCTCAGTGATGTCACAGCCAGTGAGTGCCAGGGCCACGTAAAGGCCGGGAGGTGGCTGGGGAGGCTGGCACAGCCGTGGGGAGCAAAACTCCTGCTTGCAGTGGTGAGAGCACCAAGGGCATCCACTTTTTGATGTGGAGGTGGGTGAACAGGTGGGTGCTACTCTGGCAAGATCCCCAAGGCCTGGATTGCTGATGGCTCCCTGTTGTGGAAAAACCCTTGAGCCAGTGGGAACCATCCCAGGTGCCCATTCAGGCTGTCCCCTCCTGCCTCACAGAGAGCTGAGTAGGTCAGACCTAGGATCAAGTGATTGGAATTTTGATGCTTGACTCAAGAGGGTCTCATGGCTCACTTGAAACTAAGCCTGAGCTAATTAGTCCCTGAAGACAGCAGGTCAGAAATAACCTCTCTGGCTCTGGGTGGCATGGTGGGAGACTGGGATGAGGAAAGCTCATCTCTTCCGCTCTGTGCTCTCACCTGGCACATGCCATGAGGTGTGTCTTAGCTGCCTCCAACCCAGCCCTGCCTTGTCTGCCGAGGGGTGAGGGATGAAGGATTTCCTAAATGCTTTTTTCTGAGTTATTTTGGTTCTGCCAAAAGGCCTCTTGCTTTGCGTTCAACTACTGTCATTTTTCCCCTGGATCAAAAACTGGAGCAGGTTCTCCCTGAACGTGCTGGGCACTGTTTGGGTAAACTCCAGGTGCTCAGCCAAGCCAGCTCTGGCAGCAAGGGCAGAGCCTGCAGGGCCACCACCTCTTCCTTCCTGTCACCAGGGATGACACCAAGTGAGAAAACCCCTGGCCTTTTCTTCACTTCTGTCCCACCTTTCAGCAATGCTTCAGAGCCCTAAGTATAGGGAAGGGATGTTTCCAGAGACAGGGAACACCAAGCATTTCAATGTTTCTGATACATGGTACTCACAATGGAAGAAATGAATACCACATTTGTATCCAGAGATCAAAGCAATGGAGTTAAGTACAGAAGTCTCTTATAAAACAACCATCAGCCTGGTGCTGTAATTAGTATTATATAGAAACCATTATACATATATTGTATATCATTATTTCCTTCTTACACTTAACAGCTACTTTCTGGTTTTTCCTCCTCTGAATGAGGTAGGCTGTTGCTCTCTTGCTATCTTTATGATTTTTAACTTGGCTTCTGCAATGAAATAAAAAACCAGTCCTCACTTTAAAAATATGTGGTCATGTTTCTTAAATGAAACAGTGTGGTGCTGAGAGTACCAAGACTGTAACTCAAGTTGCTGATCACAAACAGCCAAAGTCATTTTTCTTTCAGGATATTGCCTTTCACTGAACCTGAAGATTGACTTACAATTTGTTGGACCGTACATATCTGTTGGACCATGGATGTCTGTTACATTTAGGAAGAGTGATTAGCAAACACTGGCAAGGCATTCTCCTCAGTAATATGGCACTATTACTCACTGCTGAATTTAAATGAAAAGATCATTATTAAACACCACAAGCTTAGCTGTATGCAGGTTTTGCCTCTGTTGTTTATTACATATTTCTAAAGCAGCAGATAAGAACTTTGGTGGTTTTGGAGCTGTACTTTAGAACCAACAGAGCAAAGATCCTTATTAAAGGAGCTGCTTCTATTCAGAGCAGCACAGCCAGTCGTTAAGCTAGAAGTGCAGAAGAAAACCTTTAAAACACTGCAAGATAAGAAGTGTGTTTGTAGTAATTGTCCCCTTCAACTGAGGCTATATTTGTTTTGCCATAAAAAATAATCATTTAAAAATTTGAAAGTGCTGTTCTTTTAAAGGGATTTTATACAGCTTTGGCTATCGCTGTCCTGGCCCTAAATAGCAGCTGACTTGAAGGAGCTGTGCTACAAGGCTCAAGATAGTCATGCCAGCAGCATTGCTCCTAGGAAGATACATTCTGTCACCAAGAACTGAGGCAATGACTATCTGGTCCTGAATTCTCCCATCAGTCAAGCAGCACAGAAATGTTCTTCTAGTCAGACCACACACAAACCAGTGACATGGCTTTCTGCAGAAGAACAGTGGCCACAGAGAATGCTCTTAGACAAATCTTCCTGCTTGCACAGGTGTATCGGAGCTCATGAGACCCGTTTGATGGTAGCCTTTAGAAGAGAGCCCGTAGCAGTTTGGTGTTCAAGAGAAGGGCTTGAAATGATGGAACAGCTTGAATCTGCATGGGGAAGCTGACAAGAGTTGGTAGAGGCAACCTTATCCTCATTAGCAACATCTTAAATCACTGCATGAATGTCCTTTCTCATGTTTCCTGCACAGATGCTGGAGATAATTCTGAGTCTATAAAACTTTGCTGAATATAGCTCTGTTTGCAGGCTCTCATTCCAGTTTTGAGGAGTAAGTACATTCTTGTCCTGTCTTCACAGTGATATAGTTTGGAAAAAACAACATGCCAAAGCAGTTCTCTTCCATGTGGTCCTCCTTCAGCATAGATGGCTGCAATATCTGTGCCCACCAAGTGTCACACACTCACACCTTTCAGTTTACAAATGTTTTGAAATGTCATGGGGATGGGAGTAGGGTGTCTGCCTACCTATGCTATTTTTTCTCTTTAAATGAGCATTTGCCCTTTAATCTTGCTAAGAAGCACGGTTTAACTCAGAGGACACTCAACTGTGGAACTTGCTGGCTCCTAAGGTGTTGGAGAAACTTCTTGCCATGTAAGTCTCAGTCTAGTGAGGCACCAAGGATACGGAAAGGTGTTGAGTAATGCCAGCTCATGCTCAAACACATTTGTGGTTGTCATTCAGCCGTGTGCTTGCATATATTTTTCAATTTAATCTCATTGGGTTTAATGGGATTTGGAGTGTCCCTAATGTTTGTGCTACAGCTGTGCAATCGTCTGACTTGCAGCTTCAACCAGAGGCTGCACAAAAGCAAACTGTGCAAACCTGCTTTGACCCTTGCACCCAGCACCTGCCACCCTCTGCTCCTCACAGACCTCAGTAAAATGAAGACTGCACCTCTTGGCAGGTTAGATAAATGTCTGCCAGGAATGGCTCAGGTGTAGTTTCTCCTTCCTTGGACTGCAAGAATGGCCTTCCACAAGCAATTGCAACCCAATTTTCTGAAATTTCTAGGAAATTATACTACATGATTAGTAGATGGATGACAAGTACAGCTACTAGCTAGTAACGAAAATTAAAACAGATCTTAATTATTCTGATTTTTCTGTAGCTGTTAAACCTTTCTGAATTTACTTAGGTATCACCTCCAAGAAGAGAAGACGGAGAGAATGTTTTCCTGTTGGAAAGAGAATGCTTTTCAACTTACTGATTAGAGGACATACTTTCCATCCCATTTTATCTGTTACTTCTCTCAAGGCACAGACAGAAAAAAAGTCTAGGTCACAAATGGCAATCATAAGCCTCTTGGGCAGCTAAATCCAAAATGTCTATCTTGTGAACTCCCACCCTAAGCTGTTGTTTGTCTCGGGCTACATCTCCCCTGTAGGTCCATTTTCATGGTAAAATTTCCGTCTCACCAGATGCTGGCCATAGATGCAATTAGTCAAATCCAAATGTTTTTGTCTGAGCACAAGGACCGGTGAATTTCACAAAGAGACACTTTTCCATCTCTTTTACCTTGCAAGAAGAAGGCTTAATTTTAATTTTACTTCTTGCCTCCTGTCATACTTTGCTTCTGAATCCCTACATTGAACACATTTGTGGCATCCTTGTCTAGGTGACAGGGGATTCAGAAGCCTCTTTCACACCAGGGGTGCAGTTAAAACAAGAGGGACTGTAAAAAACTGACTTAAAAATAATCATCACCCTGTAAGCCGGATTGCCATTTGGGGAGGTAAGAGAAGGATGGAATAGAGATAGTTGCACCTATAAATCATCTAGTTGTGGGTTAAAGGGGGCTTTCAGTTCCCAAATCTTGTTATTTTTACAGTGAGATAGCTGTATTTTGGGGAGTCAGGCTTATATTTTATTTTAAAATTTAGTATCTTGGCTCCTTCTTTAATCAGCAGAGATCTGTTTGATGAAGTCAAGGGAGCCTGGAAGATGAATCAGATGCCCTACCAGCACAGATGGGCTTCAGCTCTTTAATGTTGGCTCCTCCTGCCATTTGATACTCCAGGGCAGATGAGACATCTGCACGGGGCTGGTAGGTGTGGTGCAAGATCCATCTGACAGCCTCTTTGGATGAGAGCAAACATTAACCTCTGTGCTCTGTGGGGGATAACAAACGGGGGTAGGGATAACAAGAGAAATCTTGACCTGTAGTGGAGCTGTGACAGGAGGGCTAAACTAAAGAAATTAATGGGGATCAATCCCAGCCTAAGGAGGAGAGAGTGAAGGTCTTGACATATTTAATTGTTTACAATGTCTTCTCTGACTTTGCAAAGAGATTCACTGGATGGAAATACAGAATTGTGCCTGTATACTCTTGCTGATGAGCATGTCTTTCAGTTGTGAGACAGCAATTCATGTAGTTCCCATCTCGTTTTACCTCAGTGATCACGTTTAAGGATAACAAACTCCCTTCCAATAAACCCGTAATGCCATGTTGCTGTTTCATGCCAGGGGAGGAGTGGTGGGGAAAAATGAAACCTCCCTGCCGAGGTGCTGAAAGGTTTCCATTGTCAGTTTGACACAAGCACAGCAGTGATACAGGAGAGCAAAGATGACACCCGAACTTAAAAAGGTTTGGGCAAACTTGTTATTTGAGAGCACATTGCTCCCACGTCCTCCCCAGTGCCTGCGTGACACTGCAGAACCTGGTCAGCAAGGACCGATAAGCCCCATCACAAGTGCCTTTGCAGTAGATACCTCTGCGAGTGCACGGCAGGAGGACCAACAGCTGGGAGAGAATCACATCCATCAGCAATGGGGAGGCACCCCAGGCTACTCACTGCCTCCCAAAACATGTGCAGGGGGAAGCCACATTCTCAGCAGAGGAGTTTTGGCAGCTCACATGGCACTACTGCCAACAACATTCTTTAGAAGAGCTGCATTGCAAAAGCGATAATTAAAACCAAAGTTATTCTTCTAATTGAATTCATAACTCATGCGTGGATAACTGCCCAGGAAATCATTTACTGCATAACATCCATAATAGCTATTTCCATTTGAAACAGCTGGAGAGAGCTCCTTGCAATCTTAGCAGTACATTTTAGTGTTTGAGCAGAAAGAGAAACAAGATAAAAGTATCCACACAACAGCACAGTTTGGAGATACATGAGTAATAATTTCCCTGCAGAGTGGCTTCACAGAGAGCAGTGATACCAGAGCAGGTCACGAACACTCAGACAGGTGTGAGCATCACTCCCTACCACTCAAGGACACAGGAGCAGAAAGGCAGAGCACCTGCCAGTGACAGCAAGCTTGCAGGCAGGAAGGCTGGAGCTCTGGGATGGAGAAGAGGATGAGCAAGGGACACAAAACCAGGTTTGGAACACCAGATGTAATTGGGATTGCTTCTGCTGTAGCACTGGGTTAGCCTGTGCTCTGTGGCACGATATTGTTACTCATGGCATACATTTCACTTGAAGATAATCCCTACACTGCACAGCTACCCCTCCTCTGAGCTTCTGTCTGTGCTGCAATGGTGCAATTGCAGTCCTTAAAGAGCTTTTAAAACAATTGTGGTTTTGACCAATTGGCTTGAAAATGGAGGTCTGGAACCATGTCCTGGGAGGGGAAGAGGCCAACAAAGTATTTGGGGGGCCCATCACTGGTATGACATGCACAAAGTAACCCCTCATCTTTCTGGTGGTGCTGGCAGGGAATCATTTTAACCTTGATGTAATAGCTATCCCAAAATATCTTTTCTGAATAGCCTTACAAAAGCTGCCAGACAAATCTTTCATAGCTTTAAGTATTACTGGTACTTTCCAGATAACGTAATTCTGCTTTTTCTGGGCCATTCCTAACATACTGCAGGCACACTGCATGACTGCAGAGGCAGCGGCACACCAAAAGGTTTGCCAAGGTTGACTTCCTCCCTGGCACCGAGTTCCTGGGCCTTCTGTCTTCTCACTTTCACAAAACACACCGATAAGGTACGTGAAGCTGAGGAAATAAGCTAAGATTCAGCTGTCTTTCTAATAAAATAAAAGAAGCCAAATCTCTCCCTTCAAACAGTCAGACTTTGATTTATGTCTCTAATTTGTGCTTCTGCAGACTAAAACCAGGAACTAATTCTGATATCCTAAAGAAATCATGACGGGTACATTGCCAGCAGTTCCCTCTTTAGTGAGCTAGGAAGGACTTAATGATCACTTCTGACAGAAGATGTTCGTTAAACATCCAGATTGCAATCCTTTTAAACTTCTGTAGAGCTAAATCAGCATCCTGTTCCTACCTAAGAGATGGACAGCACAGGTTTGCCTGTGAAGCAGGTGCACAGCAAGACACAGCAGATAAGGCTCTACTGAATTTATAGGCCATTTATAGATCCAGCCAGCAGTTAAAAAGATATGATGATAGACATTGGAACTCATTAGATTTTTAAAAAATAAGTATTATTCGTGACTCAGGATTAAATTCTGCAGTTCTTGCTTGGACAAACCTGCTGAGCTTTCAGACGTATGACACATTGCAGCACACAGATCTTGATTAAATCCGAGTGAAACTGGAGGTTTCAAAACTACCCTTTCGCACCCAAACTCATTCTATAAATGCAAAAAAAGGAGAGCAAGAAAAAACTTTTAAAAAAGCACAGTGCCAAATGTAGAAGAGCCCTCTTAAAGATAAACTTGAGAAAAAATGTGAAATATTATGGTTTTTGCAGTCCAAGGCAAAAAGCCCGCTGTCTCCAGTGACATAGAACTTTATGGTAACCATCTGACGTTTCTACTATGGTTTCAATAATGTCATCAAGAGTCTGAGGACTAATTTAGCACAGACCTGCTTTGATGTGCATTAGATTTTTTGATTTGCACACACAATAGTTAAGGAAACAGACTTTGTATTTGTATTCTGCGTCTGTATAGTGAAGCTCATACAAGTCCAGGTTTGTTAAAAATCACAGGGATTAATGGTGGGCTTGGCAGTGCTGGGTTAACAGTTGGACTTAATCTTAGAGGTCCTGTCCAGCCTTAATGATTCCAGGATTCTAAGTCAATAGAGACTCTTCCATCTAATTTTTTAAAAATATTTCTAGTATTAGTCTGCAAAGTCTGATTTCTAAATACTTATTCCTGCTGCAAAACAAATTGCTTCATTACAATATTGCTTGAGCTACTCACTAGTCATTAATTTGAAATTACTTTAAATACACTTTTATTTTACTTCTAGAGAAACACCACATTTCTCACAAGGGGAAGAGAAGCAAGGAGGCTCTTTCAGTGGGATACCATTAATCAGAACCTTCATTCTTGCTATTCGGCCATTTAATCAACCCTCACCACAACAAAACCCTCATTGGCTTCAGCAGCTTTACCTGAATTAGAACTTGAAAAATTTATTGCTTGGCAAATATTATTACAACAGAGGATAATTATATATCCTTAAAAAAAAAAAAAAAACAAAAAACAAAAAAAACCAAACCAACAACAAAATAAAACCCACCAAAACCCAACAAAACAAAAACTCAAACAACCCAACAGAAACAAAAAAGTAAGCTGTTAAATTATAGCTCTGTCAGTGTTAATGGTGGTAACTGTAGCCAACCAAAGCCTGTAGCCCCGAGAGTGGGGTGTTCATCCTTGCCACAGCCAGCTTCAGTTGGTCCCTTGTTTGTGTATATAGTAACCAGCCCCAAACAGATCGAGTAAGGGCAGCCCCTGCTGCTAAACTTCCAGTTCAGCATATTAAGACCATCACAATCTTAGCTCTATAAAAAGTCACATGGAATTAGTTCAAGATCTTTCCTTGCCATTAGGAAAAAATAGCAGATGGCATTGAGTCCGTCTCAAAACAAGCAGCTGAGAAATGGTAGAGGGACCACAGGAGGTAAGACAACATCCCATGGCAAGGCAGGGGGCTCCCCAGTGAAGAGCTTTGAGAGAGTTCAGATTGGAAGTCCAGCTTTAGAGACTTCTCTCTGCAGGGAGCAGCAGCTCTCCAAATAGGTGGGATGAATAAACAGACGAGAAAGAGGTGGCACCAAGGAAAAAATCTGTCCCTATTTAAAACAGAGGAGAACTGAGATTAATGACAAAATTCAAACTAAATAAGGCAAACAGCTTCAGATTTTGAAAAATTAACTACAGAAGGCTTCAATATATCCTCAAAACTCACTGCTGATGGAAGCTGAAGTGTGTGACTTTATTAAACTGGAATTAATCAGTGTAAAAAAAAATCCATGGACGAGTTATATTGCCTCTGCTGTCAAGATATGAAAATGAGGGCAAAGGATCTGATTTGCCCATGACTTCATGCAGTCAAATGCATTTTTCACATCCAGCAGTGCCAGAGGTTGTGCCTCTCTGTTCCTTCCCTGCCTTCCCTCTGCAGCTGTACCTCTCTGGCCAATCTCCTTGTGCAAGTGTGTGGCATCTAAATGGTCTTTACTATGGTAACAGACACTTACAGAAGCTGGACAAAAAACTCAAAAAGGAAATTACTAGTTAAAAAAACCCGAGAAACCAACCTGTTATATCTGGTATTAGAGTGTGTGCTGAAATAATACTCCAGGGCTCTGCACTTAAAGACAAGTGAAGGAAGGTCCTACCCAGACCACCAAAAAATTTTGACTCACCTGTCCTGTTGTTTTTCTTGCAAGACAGGAAGAGCTCTTGGTTCAACAGACAACATAGATGGACACAGAAGGTACAGAACGCATCTATCATCACATGAATGAGGCTCTTTAAGCTAATCCAGAGCAGCCTAAATTAAAGAGGAAGGTTAGATTATGGAAATAAACTCTCAGTTTAGAGTCCCATTCCTCACCATCTTGGCTCTTGCAATAAATCCAAGTGATGCAGCACTGGTTTCCTCAACAGCTTTGCTAATGAGCTGCAGTGCTTGCACTGCCAGGGAAGGACAGAGCAGGCATTAAATGCACAGTACACAGCTAACAGCAGTTAGGAGCTGGTGACAAGGTGGGCACAGCCTGGTGTCCCTCTTTTCAGCATAAAATCTTGGAGCATTTCTTCACTCTTCCATGCCCCTGAACATGAAGATCCCCTATGTGTCAGCACAATTTAAATTAATTACTTAGAATCACAGAATGGTTTGGGTTGAAAGGGACCCAAAGTTCATCTCGTTCCCACCCCTTTACCATGGGCAGGGACACCTTCCACTAGACCACGTTGCTCAGAGCCACATCCAGCCTGGCCTTGAACACCTCTGGGGTGGGGGGAGGGGACATCCACAACTTCTCTGGGCAACTTGTTCCAGGTTACTTACCTAGCAATGCTCAGCTTTACTCCCCTCTTTGAGATGTCGTCTCATTGTATGTGCAAATAAGGTTAAGCCTGATTAACAAGAAACATGGAATCAACTAAAGAAAAAAACCAAAGTTTTTGTCAAGCACTGAAACAGGCTGCCCAGTGAAGTGGTTGAGTCACCATCCCTGAACCAGGCAAGCAAAAGAAGGTATCTACCAAGGAGAATGGATTTCTTATTTTAAAAATAATGAAAACAGTGTGTTTGGTTTGAGGTTCACATTCAGTGTTATCCTACACCTTTCACTGCCCTTATTCAGGAAGGCCACCAGAATTAGCTTTGGGTATTAGTGACCTTAAGCTGAGAATTCATTCCACAGCCATAATGAATTGGAAAAAAAATGCCGAACACTGAAGATCATAGAATGCTTTGGGTTGGAAGGGACCTTTAAAGGTCATCTAGTGGAATCCCTCCTGCAACGAGCAGGGTCATCTTGAACTAGATCAGGTTGCTCAGAGCCCCATCCAACCTGACCTTGAATGTTTCCAAAGATGGGGATCTGTCCATCCCCCAGCATGTATTGGCAACAGGGGTTGCCCCGACCCAGGTGCAGCACCTTGCACTTGGTCTTGTTAAACCTCAGGAGATTCCCATGGGCCCACTTCTCAAGCTTGTCCCTCTGAATGGCATCCTATCCTTCAGGTGTGTCAACAGCACTGCTCTGCTTGGTGACATCTGCAAATTTGCTGAGGGTGCACTTGATCCCTTTGTCTATGTCATTGATGAAGATACTAAATAACACTGGTCCCAGTACAGACCCCTGAGGGACTCCATTTGTCACCGGTGTCCATCTGAATATTGAGCCATTGACCATTACTCTCTGGATGTGACCCTCCAACCAATTCCTCAGCCACAGAACAATTCACCCATCAAATCCATCTCTCTCCAACTCAGAAAAAGTTGTTATTGGGGACCCTGTCAGAGGCTTTACCACAGTCCAGATAAATGACATCTTTAGCTCTTCCTTTATCTGCTGATGTTGTCACTTCATCATAGAAGGCCACTGGGTTGGTCAGGCAGGACTTGCCCTTGGTGAAGCTGTGCTGGCTGTCTCGAATCGCCTCCCTATTCTCCATGTGCCTTAGCACAGCTTCTGGGAGGATCTGCTCCATGATTTTCCCAGGCACAGAGGTGAGGCTGTCAGGTTGGTAGTTCCCAGGGTCCTCCTTTCTACCCTTTTTAAAGATGGGTACTATGTTTCCCTTTTTCCAGTCACTCGGAACTTCACCTGACTTTTCAAGTATCGTGGGAAGTGGCTTGGCAACGACATCAGCCAATTCCATCAGGACTCTGGGATGCATCTCCTGGGATCCCATAGACTCCCGGACAATCAGATTCCTCGTGTGGTCATGAGCCTGATCTTCGCTAACAGTGGGAAGCACATTGCTCCCTAGTTCCTGTCTTGTGGTCCATTCACTCAAGAGGTGTGGGAAGAGAGGCTGTCAGTAACGACTGAGGCAGAAACATTGCTGAGTACCTGAGCCTTCTCTTCAGCTGCTGTTACCAGGGTGTCAGCCTTGCTTGTCATGAGTGGTACAGTTTCTTTTTTCCTTTTCTGGCTGAGATATCTGCAGGGCCCCTTCTCATTCTTTGCATCCCTTGCCAAGCTGGGCTCCAGCTTTGCCTCAGCCTTCCTCACCTCATCCCTACATAGCCAGATTGTGCCCCTACACTCTTCCCAGGACACCTGCCCTTGCTTCCACTGCCCATGTATTTCCTTCTTGCCCTTTAGTTTAACCAGCATGTCCCAACTCAGCTATGCCAGTCTCTTGCCTTCTTTGCCCAATTGCTTGCTCCTGGGAAGCACAATCTCTTGCACTCTGTGGAAGGTGTCCCTAAAGATCTACCAGGTCTGTACTGCTTCCTTGTTCCTGAGGACACTTTCACAGAAGGTCCTATTTACTACCTCCTTGGAGAGCTGAAAGCTGGCTTTCCTGAAGTTTGCTTTCCTGAAGTTCAGGGGCCTAACTTTACTCCTCACTTGATCTATATCTCTCAGGACTGCAAACTCCAGCAGCACATAATATTGGAGGCAGCCTGGGCTGCAGTGATCGACATCCCAGAATAGCCTGCTTGTGTGGGTGACCATCAGGTCCAGTATCACATCCTCTCTGGTAGGGCTGTGTCAGGAAGTTATCTTGCATGCATTCCAGGAGTCTCCTGGATTGCCTACAGCCACCGTGCAACTTTCCCAGCAGATTTCAGGGTGGTTCAAGTCCCCCTGTGAGCACGGTGCCTCCTGTAGCTGGAGCAAGAAGGCTTCATCAATAGCTCCCCTTAATCCAGGGCCTGTAGGCACCAACACGACTTTCTCTTTGCTGTCTTGGTCTCTGGTTCTTGTCCCAGGCTTTCAACCTGCTCATGTCTGCTCTTCAGAGACAACTCTCCACACTCAGTGCAGCTCTTGGTGTAGATGGCAGCCTCCCCACCTCTCCTTTCTCCCCTGCCCCTTCTAAACAGCCTGTATCCATCGACAGTTGTACTCCAGTCATGGGATTCATCCCACCCAGTTCCAGTAGTGGCAACTAGGTCGCAGATTTCCAGCAGCACAGTGGTGGAAAACTCCTCCTGTCTGTTTTCCATGCTGCCTGCTTTGGTATAAAGGCACCTCAGCTGAGCTGTCGGCTGTGTCATCTTCCGAGAGAAACATCCCTTAATTCCTGTGAGATATTTCACTGGTGTTTCCCTGTCAGGAATGCCAACCTGGAACAAATTCACCTTGCAGTTGTTTATACTTCAGCAGACTATGCCAAGACCATGCTGTAGACATTTAGCTGGCTGCTGACAGATGTCTCCAGCAATAAGAATGAGGAGAATCTGCTGTAGAAGTGTGAGCCTGCCATTTTTCATTAGTCATTCACCAGGTCACCCAGGCCCTCCCACAAATCCTGCAGAAGCTCCAAGACCATGAATGTTTTAATTAAAGATTCAGGGCACACACTGAAAATATGAGACAATGTCTGAATTCCTATATTGGAAAAAACAATGCTTCTTTTTCACTGTTTTTGTTTGGTTGGTTAGTTAGCTGGTTGGTTGGTTTTTTTCCATTTCCTTATAAAAATGCAACAATCCCTTTGTGGTTTTGATTACTGATGTGGTTTTACAGGTATATAGCTGTGATATATAGCTGTCTCTGGTGCCATTATAATCTCTTTCCTAGGTGGTACTGAGTCAGAGACTGTGTATTATGTGGTACTTGTCAGCACTGAATTTCATTTATCATGTTATCACCTCTCATAACATGCCAGATATCCTTCTGGAACTTTGCAGCTTAGTTTTCTTTTCACTGTCTTGAATAATTCTACATTATTGTCAGCACATTATTTTCCACTAGCTTTTAGGAATACACTCAGCAGCACAGTTCCTCCTGGGTCATTGCAAACCTGACCATTTATTGCCTCCTAGCTGTCAAATTATTAAAACAAAAGATAAAACTCCTTCTCCCAACAAAACTCAGTTTCTGTAAGGACCTTTAGTGAGTGACCTATGAAAAGCTTGTGGAAAGCCCCGTATGCTGTAAACTGGAGGACATTCATGACTGTTTGTAGACACTGTCAAAGAACACACAAAACCTTCTTTATTGTACCTCTTATTTATCACCAGCCCTGCTGTTGCTCTCAGTTTAACTAGCACAGGTGTCAGACTTACTTGCCCCACTGTTCCCTATATGCCTCCAAGACCCCCTTAGAAATACACTCGCATTTGTACAATTTCCTGTGCTTGGGTATCAAGCCTACTTTCAGATGCAGGCACCACACTTTGGTGTGGAGCTGGTAATACCACACTGGAGTTCTGAGTAATTACCGTCTGGTCCTGTTCATCTGTGGTTATCAATTTAATTGACAGGAATATAATTTAACTTTTCTGGCTTAACTTTGCCGTCTTTTGGCACAAATCCGGCAGGCTTCTTGCTCCTGATGGGTTAAATGACTGTAAATGACTGTAATTCCTGTTTATCTCAATCATGTAAATTTTAATAGTTTTACATCAGTTTTATGCTGTAATTGCTATTGTTAACAGCAGAGGAACTTTTAAATTTGTTTTAAAATTGAAACACTGTAATCTGTAATCCAATAATATGAATACAGTTTTACTCTGCCTATACACTGAAGAGAATGCTACTGCTGAGTTCAGTGACAGAGTCAGGAAAAATATTCTTCCCAGCTTTCCTGATAGTTTAATAGCACTAAATGGGAACAAGACCCACACTACCAATTAGGTTTCACATTACCAGACTTAACACCCCCCCAAACCTATGCAAGCTACACAATTCACATTAAAATACACACATTCTAAAAATACTTGAAGTTTGCTTTACTTCATCACATTTGGCAGCCTGTTGCATTTTGTCTTCCACCAATGGTCTAGATGGCAAAATTCCCATGAGTGTTTAGAGAAACAGAAAAGCCAACTAAATAATTCAGAGCTTTGTGGAATTGGATGTGGAATTAATAACTGAAAAATGCCCTTTTACACATAGAACTGAGGCGCTGTATTGCCCTCAGCCTGCCCATTCACAGAAGTCTGGAGAAATTTTAATTCCATGGGGCTACCCCTCCAGACAACACTCATTTTCAATGTTAAACAAGAAATAATTGGAAGTTGAGTGTGGAACCAGAAGTATTTATAGAAATTATATAGTAAATATATGTCAACAATAGCTACAATTCAGAGTATCAGTGCTGACTCCTCCATGAGTTATAAACAAGAAATGAAGCCATGCCTGCATGATTCATAAATAAGCTGTAACACTGTCCCTACAGTTGCCATCCTTGCTACAAGAGACACAACACAGAGTAAGCCAATTCCTCTGATTTCATTTAACAAATAAACTGTTTATGTCCAGCACCAGCCCCATTCCAAAGCTTAGGACGGAACTTTGACAGCAGCATCAGTCTGAGGTACATTCACCCCTGGTGACAAATACAATAAATACAACAGTGGGAACATGCCTGCTAAAAAGACCACTTCTTAAAAAAAGCCATGGCAGTCATTACAACAGCAGCTTATCTTCATTTCCAATAACAGCTACTGGCCTACCTCAGGACCACTCACTTGCACTACTTGTAAAGTCAGGCAGGTCTGTGGAATGCAATGTTTACAATATCAGCTTAATATGGTTAATATCTTAATACTAGTTCCCAAGTATAAATTAAAAAGTACCTTTCAACTATCAAATTTCAGAGGAAATAAGATGATGAGCATTTGAATGTGGAGCCAAGTGTTTTCTGTCCTTGGTGTGACTCCTAGAGACACACAGCAGCCCGCACATGGAACAGCTGCCGTGACACAAAAGGTTTGTTTTTTACCTTTGCCACTCTTCAGAACAGCATTACCCGAATTCAAAAGCTGTTCACCCCAAAATGAAAACACCTATAAATTGAGTTAAAAATCTGCATTCCCTCTGCCTCCTCCATTTCTTTTGCCAGCCCTCAGCTCTTCATTTATTACCTAGGGGTTATTTTCTAGCTTTATGACTTTCAAAGTAGCTTTTAAATTTTTCTGTCCTCTAATGGGATTGAATTTCTTTTGGCAGAATCTTTGCAAAGAAGGAGAAGGGAGGGCAGAAGGGCAGCAAAAGAAAAAAGGGAATATAAACCTTTCCAATTCTTGAAGTATGTAAGGAATATACATCTGGTTCATCTTCAACATCTATGACATCCATCTGTTTTAAAACAATCAGCTGGAAGATCTGCCGATGAAAGTGGGATTTTCACGATTTTCATTTGTTTTGCACCCTCTTTCAGTGAATACAATATTTCCTATGGTTATGACCTGCACTGAAAATGATGAGAAAATTGTTTTTTCCTTAGGACTGACACTTCCCCATACTGCCTGTGACTCAGGGTGAGGAGGGTACTCAGAGCTTCCCCAGCCAGACGGTCAGCAGAGCAAGGAAGACTTGACCTTTTCCTGGTAGTGGGAGCTTCATGAACTTTCCCCTGTGCTTGGGTTGCTGCCAAGTGGCCACACTCATTATTTATGTGCTAGTTTGCCCACAGTAGTTGCTTGCTTGGTTCAGCTCTGCTGACGTAAGGCGAGCGAACACAGGGAACGCGTCATCGGCAGAAACAGAACCAGAGTCTGGAGGAGCCAAGAAAGGTTTGTATGCCTGGGACTTCAAAGTCTAAAAGAGTTTTGATTTTGTACTGCACATGTGGAAGACTTAAGTGTAACATGGTAAGTTCTTCGAGCACTGCGTGGTAATGTTACTCTAAATAACCTGCAATCCGACTGGCTGGAGGGGAAAGTTATTCTGTTCAGGTGCACGCCTGTATAAAAATCCTCTGGAGCGTGCATCCACCCACAGGAAACTTCCCGTGCCCTCTGCCACATCAGGTACGCACACAGCTGCCCAGCTAACCTCATCTGACATGCCTTTGTGTTCCCTGCTAACTAACAACAGAAACACCTTTGTCTGAATTCTTCTATTTCAGGTCAGCTCTGTGAGCCAACAGAACCCAGCTTTCTGTTTCATGCAGAGTGACAGTCACTGGCTTGGGGTATTTGGGTACATTTACCTTGGAGATTCAAATATCACATAGATTTACTGTAGTGATGTTCCTAGCATTGACATTTCCTGTATTTCCTAGCATTTATATTGTTGGTGGTTTTTTAAAATTTAGTGCATGATAACATGAGAAAATTGCATGAGCTCTAAGAAACAGATGTTAATGTACGGTTAAGTGTATGGTTAAGCCTGATCTTGCAAAGAACAGACTCCAATTGCATTTTCCATGTGAGCAAATGAAACTGGCTTTTGCCCAAATATTTCAGACTAACCCAGAGTACACTGTGCAAGTCTGTGCTGATATGAAACACATTTTAGCAGAGTTGTGTTTACAGCTGAAGACCCAGTGACACAGCACTGCTCACTAACCTACTTTTTTTTGGCCATGTAGCTGGATATTAAAAGCTGTTTCTGAGCAATCGATTTCAGCAGTTTAAGAGGCACAAAGTTTATTCTTACAAGGGATAAACTGTTACCTTAAGGTTTATCATCATCTTACAATTTGCCCCTAAGTGTTTCATTACCTTGTTAATTTTATGTAATATTGTCAAATAGATATAGTTTTGTGAATTATTCTTTCTTCCTTTGGTTCTGAAGAAATTAAATGTGATTTTCTAAGTTTTGTTCACGACAGCTTAAGACTATTAATGAAGTCAATACTGGTTTAAAAACTCTGAAAGAATTTAGATAATTACTTCCCAACAGGACTAATTTGGAAAAAAACCTGGCTGCTCACATTCAGAAAGAGCCAATATTTTCTAAGGGAACAGATTTTGCTTGCAACATCATCAAACCAAAATTCTTTTAGAGATATATAATTTTCAGTAAAATATGGATCAGAAAAATGTCAAAACAGGGAGAAATGCTAGTTTTTGTAATTCTAGGAGCACAGCAGCAACTTGAACATATTACACATAGAATGCAATAATGCAAACACCACCTATTTGCAAAGAGCTTCTCAATATTCACTTGTGCCTGCAGTCTTCATGAACAATTTGTCATTTAAAATGATAAATAAAGCTGTGCATCATTAAGGCCAAGACACTAATATACCTGAATTCTTGAATTTATAAGACTAAAACTGTCCTGTAGTTTGCAGGTAAAAAACCCCTTACTTTTAACTCCTGTGAAATATATAATTGAATAATTATGGCAGTAGAAGGAATGTGCATATATATCCATATATACACACTTATAAACCCCTTTCTGTTTAGCAAAAGCTACATCTCTACAAGATATTATCATAGCATCTAAAAGCTCCAGCCATAAACCAGAGCCCAGTGTGTCAGGTGACATACAAACACAGAGTGCATAGTGTTTATCCCCTCAAATCACCACCTAAGAAGTCAGGCAACTGATGGACTTAAGGACCACACCAGCAGCAGGGTAACCACTGGTGTGGATTTTACGGGATCCTGATCATTTTAAGGGATTTAGTAAAACCAGAAAAGTTTCTTTATAAATATTTAAGCAGATTCCCACTTTAGGGGAACTCAGAGGCCAAAGCGAGGGAAAGAGTAACAATTTTTAATTTGAAAATGTAACATAACATGTCTAATCGAGTTAGAGCTCAGTCTGAATGAGTGATAATAGGGTATACATATATATCAGGATCAGAGATACAATTTTATTTGCTGTAGGCACTTAACAGGTGATCAACAAATTTGTATTTATTAAGCATGTTACCAAGCTATTTTCTGGAATTCACTGCCACCCACAGCCAACTGAAATTTTGGGCTGTTGTAGTAAGAACTTGTTTAAGCAAGGAAAGAAACACAGGGGGGGTCACTTTCCACCCAAACTGACAAATTAACAGTTTACTCATTCAGCGACCTTCTGGTTTTATACATAGTAGAATACTGGACAAGGTAAAGTTTTCTCCTGCTTTTTAGTTTCAGGATTGGCTTTTTCACTTAAATAGCCCAAATGTCACGCAAAAGAGCCTTACAAAAATCCTCGCCAAAACAAAAAAATACTTACCCGAGAACCCCCAAATATGAGAATGTAGCGCTCTGTATGTTTCAACATAAAATGTTCAGAAGACTGTATCTTCAACCAAGTGTTTCCTGGCTGTAGCCATCACCAGGTCTGACAGATTCTTCTTTTCATTATGTACCTTCCCAATTGCACAAGTCTGAAAATATTTTTCAGAGAGATTTCCTAAAACATTAAAACATGAGCAGATTTTATTCTAGCTTAAGGCATGAAAAGGAGACATTGCTCAAATCCAGAAGCCTATTTTTGATTGCTGTAGGAAGGAGGCACACTGTCACACGTGGAATGTGAACATGGATGCACTCACTCCTGTCAGGGAATGCAGTAACTGCACCATTAACTTCAGTCTCTTACCTACCGTCACCGTACCTCAAATCACACACAATGGGGGAAAGCCAGATCTTGTTACTAGCCAGATGGAGACCATCTGAAGAGAAAAAAATGTGCAGAAATCGATTTAAAGCACTTTAAAGCACTCTTTTCTGTAAGAGGACAAAATCACTGCCAAGACTGAGCAAATGCAGTGTCAGAGTAATTAGAACAGAAATCCTGTCCTTGTGAATAAACAGAGCAGCAACAAGGAATATATCAGGTATCAGCAGAACTGTAATGGTGTCAATATCATGTGCAAATTAAATCACCCACATAACTCAGCAGTCACACTGCTCCTTAAAAAACTACCTGCAGGCATTGCTAAACATCTTAGCCACTGCCAAAGATTTACCCCTTTCCAGTCAGGATATCTAAACCAGCCTCCTGCAATATGATGCAACCCAAACAAATGATACAACACTTTGTCTGCAGTGCCTGTGGCTGGAGAGAGCACATATGCAGTCTCAAGAATGAGCAGAATGGATAAAAACATAGCTCACTCCAGCCATCATGTTATGTGGCAAAGGTGAACTTGTACAGCCTCTGGCCAGAGCAAGTTCTGAACCATTTGCTCTTTACATATAGATGTGTCTGTATATATATCTACAGCTATATCTCCACACACTCATGGATACATGCATATACTTAGGGCCTTCACTGAAGAAAAATCTAGTCAAGCAAAAAATTTCACTGACCTATTTCTCCCCAAGCAAATCTACATCAAGTCCTGTTCCTGCTTTTATTGATGTCAGCTGGTATCAATCAGTTCCTTCTTAGGTTGGGTGCTGCCCTGTACACTGAGGAGGTACAGTCGTTTATAACAGTTATCCAAAAGGCCTTATGGATTCAATCTTCTCACTGCAATGATTTCCTGACTGCCATCTGCATACTCTGCAGTTCACTGCATTTCAGTGTAACTGAGCTAGTTGTTCTGCAGGAAAAGACAGGGAAGAGAAGGCAATGCTATGCAAGGAGACAAAATCAAGAGCACCGACTGCAGCAAATGAAACAGTTTTATCTCTGGAATCATAAATCCCAAGTTTTTTGAAAACAGTAAATTACACAGATAAAAAGTCACAGATATGAAAAGACAGTTATCTTTCTCAGCTATTGCTTCAACTGGCAAGAGTAGCTCAATTTTCAGACTGACTAGTCGTATCGATTCAGTGACAATGTCAAGCTTCTGCAGAAATGATAAACACAATAATAAAAATTATAAATGAGACATAATAAAAATTCTGACAGCATTACTACATTTCCAGAAACTGCTTGTACCACCCAGTGGAGTGGGGATGTCACCCTTCATCATGTCCCTTCAATCCATCACTGAAAAAAAACCCCAGAAGGCCACCAAAGCCCACCCAAATTACTCACTCTCTTTTTCCAGTCATATTTCATATGAAGAGAGTGCCTGCAAGATTTTATAGTATTATTTTTTCCCTTCTATTTCAGCTCTTTTGCCATGATCTCTGCACAGCAGCCACCATTCCCCAACAAAACTGAAAGAACAATGGACTGCCAATCCGAGGAAGAAACCTGTGAAGAGCAGTATGACTCTGAAAACTGCACTTGCAGCTCCGAGCATGTAGAATCCAACACAGGTTTAATCCAATTTAAATACTGCAATTGCTATGGCATGCTAGCATATCATACTTTGATTTTTGTCAGTCTTCAGTAGTAGATGTCATCATATCACTTTTCCTTTGATATCCAATTTTCCCCATTATTTCCCCTCATGTTTGCTTATATTACCAGATCAAATCTACAAAAGTACCCGCCTATCTCCATAATTAAGATACATATTTAAAAAGGTCTCTGGGTTTTACTTAGACATCTAAGAATTATTTCTCAATTACAATCAGAGATATGGTTATAATATGCATTGATTGGGCTGGCACTGTTAAAGCTGTGGTATTACGAATTTCAACAGGCCAAACTGCTCCAACAGCTACCAAGGATTCCAGGCAGGCATCAACTAAAACCCCTGCAAGCCAGAGCAAAATTCTCCCTTGCAGTTAATTATATACATATCCTGCTAACAGGCTTCCAAAAAAAGTTCAGTCATTCAGAATAGTGTCCTTGTTTTCAGTGAGATCAGATGGAAAGGTTCAGCACAGATCTGAAAAACCTCACTCACGAGCCTCTTGCTATGATGAGACACCCTAGGACAACTGTAGCACTGACTAGCTGAACCACATTGTGTATGTCAACATAAAAGCGTCTTACAACCCTCCTTCTGTGGAAGGATGCTTAAAAAACAACCACTAAGAAAGAGTTAGGTCTTCTTCAATGTGAGATGCAAATCCCAAGTCCTTCTTATGTAAAAAGCAGCTTGCTGTTCTAGAGCTGCTGGCCTCACAAACAAAATCTACAGCACAAATACTGAAATACAAGCTAACTTGGTCCTGAAAGTCTTCTAGCTGTTATTAGCAGAGTTTTATATTTGAATTGTTAGCTTTTCCTAAAAGGCTCATTTCTATCTCTAAATTGCTCATGTGAATACCTAGAATGGCAGGCAATGACCACTGCTCCTTTCACTCCCTGGCCAGCCAGACTGTCTGTTTTTGGACAGCAACTAGTGTTCACTGAAGGGGTGGTCAGGCATTGGAACAGGCTGCTCAGGGAAGTGGTGGAATCACCACCCACAAAAGTGTTCAAAAGATGCGTAGATGCGGCATTTGGGGACAGATTTTAGTGATGAACATAGTGGTGCTGGCTTGGTTAATGGTTGGATTTGATGATCTTCGAGATTTTTCCCAACCTTAACAATTCTATGACTCAAGACCAGTGTCCTGAGAACTCTTCTAGTCCATGTGCCCACATACTGTTTTTGTAAAATACTTTTTACCCTTTAACAGGTTGCACACAAACCCATCAAATCTCAACTTTTCTCTCCCAGGCTCACCAGTAACTCTTAAAATACTGCAGAACTGGGTTCCTAGAGTTTCACACTACTTTGATAAGGAGCACTATACGTACGTTGGCCACCAGATCGTCATTCAGGAGTCCATAGAACACTTTGGAGCTGTGGTATGGCCAGGGGTAAGTACACAAGACCACACACAGAAAGCTGACATAACACAAGAGCAAACCAGGACAGGACAGCAGCACACAAATATTAAGGAAGCTTTCTTAGATGATGCTTCTGACAATGGAAGTTTCCCTTCCATATGCAGAATGAAGTCCTTCAGCAAAAAGCTCTGCCTTAGGGTAATTTGTCAGTTCACGCCAAAAGGACTACAGCACCAAAGGATTTGTACATTGGATGTAGGGATTGAAAAAAATTCAGTAAGGGAACTCAGAAGAAACATTCAGCTTCCTCCATGCTTCCAATCAGTCACTGCTGGGAAGTAAATAATCAGCAGTATAAAAAGGAGACTGAAAAAGAAAACTGTGAGAGATTAAATAAGTAAAGGATGTTATAATGATTAAATATGCTTCTTTTAAAGAAAAGGCTGGAACAGTTTCATTACAGTATGGAAAATCATACTTGTAAGCAGTTCTTCAGACTCTGCTTCTCCTGCTCTTAAAAACAGAATTTTAGCAGACTAAGAAAACTGCCTTTGAGGGAAGAGAGGGTCAACTGATAAAGACATGAAAATTTGGATTTCAAACTTTTTCAGATCCACATTTATTTAAAAAGCTCACAAAAAAATGGCAGACAATTTCAAAACAATAGAGAGAGAGCATGTGGGTGGGTGAAACAGTATCTTATTTTGAAATGTCAGATCAATTCACACGTTAATCAAGTGTCAGAATGCAGATGGTAAACTCTCCAAGAAAATTGAGAGGTTGCACAAATTGGACTGGTGATTCATTAGCTGTCAGCTTTCCCAGAGCAGGTAGACAGTGTTGCATTATGAAAAGCACAAGAGTTAAAACAGTAACGCAATTCTAAAGAAGAGAAGCAAAAGGGGGAAGACAGTTTCTTTGGCATCAGTTTATGTTGTTTATAAACAGCCCATTTATATTCTACTAACTGACAAAATCTTTACAAAGGCCTGATAATATTTCCATACAGTGTTGTTTGGTTTTTTTCAACTGTTATACTATTATCAATAAACAAGTGTTGAGTTTGTAAATAACCGATTTTTAATATTTTGTTTGCTAAAAAAATTGAAACAAAAAAGTTTTCAAAAAAATCTCTACTAAAGCCTGAATTTACTTTGATAGTGATAGTATAGCATAACACTTATGATAATAAACCAGAACATTACTTTCTACATACTGTTAAACCTTGCTGCTCTGACTGTATGATTCACATCGTAACATTGCCTATCCTTGTGGGTCCCTTCCAACTCAGCTTATTCTGTGATTCCATCTTGAGCTGGCAGGACTCATGCAGAAGTGTGTAGTAAATCCATATCACATAAACCTAAAAATAAACTGCTTTAATTATTTTTATATATAAAAAAACAGAATACATCGCAATTCTTCCCATATTACATTTTTGTTATATCTTTCAGTGTTTCTCGTTAAACTAAAAAAAAAAACACCCTTGTATAAAAACATCTAATGAATTTTTGTGCAACTTAGCTGTTACCCTCTTATGGATATGTGTTAACCATTTTAGGCACTGGCTTTATCTCAATATCTGGAATCAAATCAAGAACAATTCAACCTCAAAGACAAAAAAGTTTTGGAAATTGGTGCTGGAACAGGCTTGCTTTCCATTGTGGCCTGTATCTTAGGTTGGTAAATTTGTATTTCCTTTTGGATTTCTAGTGAAAGATGATCTAGCTCTGCCCTTGTCACTTTAAGGCAATGAAACAACTGTTGAAGTAAACTTTGTCACTGTGGTTTTTTTCATGTGTTTTTTTTTTTTAATGAAAATTATTGTAAAATACTGTTTTGTTAACTAAGTAACTACCCTAGTTATTGGGAAGGGGGGAGGCTGGACCAGTTATGTAGATTAAGTTTTATACGTGTTCAACTACATGCCTATTAATTTTGCCCTGTCTCAAGTGAAAGGATGAGAGGAAACAGCCTTAAGTTGTGCCAGGGCAGTTCAGATTTGATATTAGAAATTTTCTTTTATTTTACAGAAAGGGCAGTTAGGCAACAGAATAAGTTGACCAGGGAGGTGGTGGAGTCAAGGTCTCTGAAAGAATTCAAAAGGCATCTGGATGTGGGAGTTGGGGATATGGTTTAGGGGTGGTTATGGTGGTGCTGGGTTCATGGTTGGACAGATCATCTTGAAGGTCTCTTCCAACCTTAATGATTCTGTGAGTTGAAACAAACTCATGTTTTCTTTAGGAGCTCACGTTACAGCTACTGATTTGCCTGAAGTTCTTGAAAATCTCTCATATAATATTTCAAGAAATACAAAGAACTTGAATACGCACAAACCTGAAGTGAGAAAACTGGTATGGGGAGAAGGCCTCAATGAAGACTTTCCTGTATCAACTTACCATTATGATTTCGTACTGGCAACTGATGTTGTGTACCATCATGCAGCTCTGGACCCCCTGCTAGCAACAATGGTGTACTTTTGTAAGCCAGGAACAGTATTACTATGGGCAAATAAATTCAGATTCAGTACAGACTATGAATTTTTGGAAAAAGTTTGCAATATATTTAATACAACCATTTTAGCAGAATTTCCAGAATCAAATGTCAAGCTGCTTAAAGCCACAGTAAGAGAGAATTAAAGAGAAAACTATTACTGATCTTGATTTAGTGGCAGCACCTCACAGTTTGGAATGCTTTCCAGGATTATGTTGCACCTTCTGTGCATTTATGGTTGTAAAGTTGCAGTCGCATCTAAGTTTTGCATTGCAACTATGGAAAAACCAAGGCAAGGCAAAAGATATAGCAATTTGTCTCTGGTTGATACATACGACCTATTCAAACTGACCAATTCCCCTCCACTGAAGGAACAATGTTAGTACGAAGGCTTTAACAAAAAGCATTGAACTTCTGGGCTGCACTGAACCTCTGTCGTTTGCAAGCTGCTTTCTTCCAGCAAGTTTTATTTATGTACTCATCCAGAAACCAATACAATTTTTAGCTTCAGTATTTTTATTCATTATAAAAATCTTTTAAAATACCAGAGTGAACATGGTGGTTTTTTGATCTTCAACTTTGCACATTTATTCCGCTGTGTTTTATATTTTTAACATTAATAAACATCTATGTATAGCTTTACAATATCTGATCAAGATGTAACTGTCTGGCACTTTTTTACATGTATCAGCCTGTCCTACATCCCCAGCTTTACCGGGATTTCTGAGTTTGCCTGAAATCACTCCAAAATGAAGATTAACAAGAGTACTATGCATCAGCAATTCTGAGAAACATTGTAACAGTTTGAGAGGTTGAATTTTTCTTAAAAACATTAAATGTAAACTCTTGCAAACCATACAGGTGTCCATTATTTTCATCTAATAAGTAAGATTGTAGCTACTCTTGAAGTAGCTTTAAGGCCTTCATACAATTGAAATTAAGATCAAACTTGTTAAAATTCAGTGTACCGTAAAAAATACAGAACTTTTACAGGTTTGCAGTTAAAAGTAACAATTCAGAACCTAACATGCATGCAATAATTCTTTCCAAACGAATTCCAAATCCTTGATGTTGGCAGTTCTGGCACATCCATTGCCAGCAATGGGATGCACAATAAGGAAACTCCCTGACGACAGGAGTTAGGTTAACAGGTATTAAGCCGTTCTCAGGTGCCTTTACTGATAAATACACACAATTTAATAATCAGCATTCAGTAATGAAAACATGCGTTCGAATAAAAAGTCAAGCTTCTCTTTTCCTATCCTGTCCCACATAAAATCATTTTCATTTTACAATTTTCGATTCTCTAGAATACACAATAATCAGGGGGATACATGACAGGAAGCCAATTTGCAGTGAAAGTTGCACAATGAGTCCATCCAAGCAACTTCATTAGCTGAAGAAAAAAAAGCACGCATTAAAAAAATGAGTTTTACTCTTTTTAACATCTAAATCTAAACAAAAACTGCACTGATATCAACATGTTACTAAAAATGTCTACTATCAGAAAGACAACAGATTGGAGATCTGGTGAGCTTTGAATTCCTTAGTCCTGAAAGGGGGACCCCTTCTCCCCATTCTGTATGATCCACATTCTTTCAGTGTAATGCACAAGAATTTAATCATAGGAATTCCCATTGATTCTCCATTAAATTCTACTAGCAGTAATTATGATTAATAATAGTAAAAAATAACAGTGGTTAAACAGTGACATAAGGGGATTTTTTATGCAGGTATCTTTGACTAAGTTGTCTCTACTTCCTTTATGCCTCAAAGTAAGTTCCAGAAAGTAAATCTGCTAAAAAAGACAGTTACTCACAAACGAGTTATTCTAGAAAAAGGAAGAAAAAATCACTATTTAAAATGAAGGCCGAATTAAAAAACCTGGAAAAAGTTAAAATGTTACATTTAGTGCTTTCTAAAATGAGAAGACTACAAAAAATTTCAGAAGACTTAGATCTGACTTCTGAAAGCTTATACAGCAGGAACACAGCCCCATTACTTGACCAAACACTCCTTACCTGAATGCAGTTTTTTAAGTTGTCCTTTGTTGGCTTTTCCTCTGCAAGTTTTGTGGCAAACTTGAGACCTCTCCCATACATTTTATTTACCAATGCATGCTTATAGGCAAAAGTCAAAACCTACAATGCAAATTTAAAAAAGAACAAAATTAATTAGGTATTTTAATATCTTACAAGGCTTAACAAGTAGTATCAAATTCTGTTCAGGTAGCAGAAGTGATTGAAACAAAGTAAAACATTTACACAAGATAGCTTTCTCTTTGAAGTATAACAGATGATTCACAGTAGTAGTCATAAACATGAACTTCCTAGAGACTATTTCTGACTTCACAAACATATTTGACTTCAGAACTTTTTATGTAACAGAGATATCACTATTTTATTTTTTTGTCACATTTCTAGCTTCTTTGGATTTTCATTCTCTACAGGCAACTATATGGCATATTAAAAAGATAATTAAAGAGTCACCAACCAGGCAGGTATATTTTTGACCCAGAGAAGCAAAAACCAAATTGAGAATTTTAATTCCTAGGTAGTCACAAACTTACTGCAGAAACAAGTATGAATGTACACAGTGAATGATATATACAGACACAAACAGAGAAATGTACATAACTGTAAACAAGCAATGAAGACAGGTAAGCATGAAGACAAGCCTCAAGTTTTAGATCAGCCCCTCACTACTGGTAATTTTTTAAGAGGAGATTATAAAAAAGCTCCTTCTTGATAACACTATTTTTAAAAAGCCAGCTTACACTCCTTACCAATGCAGTACTTCACATGAGCAAATGAATGTGTCTACCTAAGAACTAATGTAAAATAAATCCAGTTATTAACACCCAAACACTGACAGCGTTCAGGGTGTTGCAAGATGGTTCAAACCATTTCACCAGCTGCAGCACTAAGAATTAGAGCAATCAAGATACTTTCATACATTCCCTTTGGAACACTCACAGTAAACAAGATATTTTTCATTTTTTACTGAAGAGTGACATAGCAACAAAGTTGGTGAATATGGTAGTGTGCCTCTTGTTGGCAGTGTCCATGAAATCTTTTATTAGAGCTTGCTGTTCATTGCCCCTCATTCATGATAACATTTTCCTTTGCTCTGACTCCACAATAAAGGTTGAAGACTTCACACTTAAAATATCCCATTAAGAAAGGCTAACAAAATCCCTTCAAGGATGTTCAGAAATACGTTTTGCATTACAGAAAAAATTAAATATTTCTCAAGAATATACACATTAAGGAACCAACGATCTGAATCTTGCAAGGAGTGAAGAACCTGTCTAGTTTTAGCAGCCTGAACACTACCATTTAATGTTAATCACATGCACAAATCTTTGCAGGATCAATAAATAGTTAAAAGATAAAAAAGAAATAAACTTAATTATCAAGCAAGTCAGGGTGTAATTTTGATGCTCCAAGATACTATGCCAAGTATTCAAGAGTTGCTCATTCTTCCTCTGTCTTCAAATACTTATTTTGCTGTGTTGAAATATTACTTAAGCTGTTGTAGCTTACAACACACACATATATGCAACAATGAGCATACAGCACCATTCACAAATACGATTTTCCAAATATTGCTATTGGAAAAATACTCTGCATGCTGCATTCTCAATCCAATTATTTTGGATATTTTCCTAAAGCAAAACACATTAGCAAACATTTCTGAATAACTGCTCAGTGGATCCATTAGCAGACTTAGTTGGCTAAACTAAACTAAAAAAAAAAATTCCCTTCTGTAAAAGATGATCAAACCACAAAAACAAACCAAACAAAAAAAAAAAACAAACAAAAAAAAAAAAAAAACCAAAAAAAAAACAAAAAAAAAAAAAACAAAAAAAAAAAACCCAAAAAAAAAAAAACACAAAACATTCAACNAAAAAAAAAAAAAAAAAAAAAAAAAAAAAAAAAAAAAAAAAAAAAAAAAAAAAACAAAAAAAAAAAAAAAAAAAAAAAAAAAAAAAAAAAAAAAAAAAAAAAAAAAAAAACACCAAACAAAAAAAAATCAAATGAAAAATGCATTGGAGCTCTCAGCAAATATAACATATTGGAGGCTAACCAGAAATAATGCCACTGCTCTATGAAGAAAGCTCTTACCTGACCCTGTAAGTTTTGAATGGTTATTGAACATCAGTGATAAAGGCAGGAGGAAAGCCACTTGACAGCATTTCTTTCGTAACAGGGCTTCCTAGAGTTTTTGTGGCAAGAAAACAAAGCATTTTACGAAATACCCTTGCTCCGGCCAAATAAAAGGTTGGGTATTTCTAAATGAGGAAAAGGTTCTCTGCTGAACCAAAAGGTTGAAAACAATGCTCCAAGAGCTCTTGACATAAGACAATAATTGCTGTCTCCGTGTTCGGAAAAAACACCCAATCAACTGTATACAAGTTCAGCAAAACTACTAAAAATTCATTAGCACTTTAGAAGTTATGAACAATGCATGAGTTGCTTTAAAAATCAGAATTTGTTTACAAACAAAAGATGTTAGATAAGAAATAGTACTTTACAACTTGTACACATATTGGCCAAATTAAGCCTTATAGATAAAATACTGCAAGCTTTATAAGATCACAGAAGTAAAGGTTATGATTCCTTGATATGTGTAAGGAAAATGTAAACTGGAGTGCTATTAAGGTATAACAGAGAAAACAGCTGCTATCTAAATGTATAAAACCATCAAATAAACCTATTTGTAGTATCCAAAACCTAATTGTTAGATGAAAGAATAATAATGAATTTGAAGTATTTGATATTATTTCATAACTATATAATAAATATAATGAAGGCCAGCTTTTGCATAACAAGTAATATGGCCCAGAAACAGTACAAAGAGCAATAAAAGGGTACTGAGAAAAGGCAATGCATACTTCTAGGAAACTGGGGGGGAAAAAAAAAAATCACTGTTAGATACTTTATTCCCCAAGCTAATGGCCTGAAACACCAAGTGTGCTAGCAGCCAGACCCATGGAAGTGTTTGGTTGTTCACCTCCTAACTAGCTGGCTAACTTGCCATTGGCTATAAAGATGCATATTTAGGACAGTAAAATGCTGAAATTATCTCTCCCAAGAAATTTGTAGGGCTGTATTTAAAAGCCAGAAAACACTCTTAAAAAAAGTATGTTTGAATCCAGAAATACTAAAACACCTAGTGAATTAGGATACTTTTCTAGTATCCTAATGCTGTTATCTACAGAAACAGACTTGCATAATCAACTAATTAATCATTTAAAGAGTTGATTAAAATACACCTATATTTACAGATAGTTAAAATACTAGGTTAAACAATATAATCTGTAGGTAACATACTCCAGCTACTTGTAAAAACACTGAAGTTGTAATGCTTACAATTCCCAACAAACGAGCCTTTTCAGGTTCATATACACCTATGGTGATAAACTAACCTTTCTTAGCTACATTTGTTGATTTTTCTCTGCTCTATTAACTGCCCTATTACAAATAAAAACTACATATATATTAAAAAAATTACTCATTTTTAAGAGAGGGAGGGGAGTTAAGGGAATCAAATATCCAGCAACACATTTTTGGCAGTGACTGAATAAAATCAGCTGGAAGAGACAGCTGTATCTGACAATGCAACCAGTATCAGGAAAAACAACCCAGGCTAAAGATGTTTAAAAGATAAAATGGAAAGGTATGGGCCTTTTATTTGTTTTTAAACTTATTTTTAAATGTTGAGGGGCATTAAATTCTACAGATTGGTCATTCCCAATAACACACAACATCCCACTACTCTCCTGTAGCAGTTGTGTTTAAAACTGAGGATTTCGGCCTACAAAATTTAAAGCCATGTTCTAGGAAAAAGAACTAAAGTGCTATTATAAACATGTTAGCATAATCAATCAAATACTTGCTGCATAAAGCTGTCCTAACTGGAGTTTATTTGAAATGCTTTTGTGTACACAGGGGACATAAATATTTTCTTTCATGTTTTGTTTAAAATGAACCTTCAGACAATAGCTGGAAGTGTGAACAAATGCACTTACTATCAAAAGTAAAGTTACTTTCCTACACACTTGCTACAATATGGGGAAAAGCAGATTACTTCAATGACAAACAGACAACTTAAAGGAAGTAACAAATGCCCTGTGGTGCCCAGGTGCTATATCTGCAGAGGAGAGATGAAACAAGGGACAGTACTTTATTTACTAGAAGGTGAGCAGAAACGCACAGGAAAGTGATGATGCTCCTGATTCCTCTTTAGAAACAACCTAAAAGAACACATGGTCTCTCTTGGTTTTCAAAAATTTACTTAGCCTTTTAATTACTGACAGCTGCATGAACTTTGATTTATAGGAAGCTTAGAACTAAACACACTTAGAGTAATGCTTCTATCTAAAGTCATATACATATATATGTTTATCTATATATCTAATTGAATGATCAGTGCAGTATTCAGATGCCTGATTTCCATCCTTTCTCACTCAGATGTTCCATCTTTCAAGTGCCAGTATCACACAGCTACAGCTACATAAAAGAAGAGCTCCACATCTTCATCTCCAACAGCTTCAGAATAAGCTGTCTCTTGACAACTCCCCTTTGAAGGACATTCCCACAAGGTCTATCCCCTATCTGACTTGACTGCTCCACTTTCAAACCTCTTATGTCTGTGCTGGTTTAGGATGGGCTAATTAATTTTCTTCACAGTAGCTGGTATGGGGCTGTGTTTTTGATTTGTTCTGCAAACAGTGTTGATAACTCAGGAATGTTTTAGCTATTGCTGAGCAGTGCCTGCAGAGTTCAGACCTTTTCTGCCTCTCATCCCACTCCACCAGTGGGAAGGCTGGGGGTGCCCAAGGAGCTGGGAGCGGACAGAGCCAGGACAGCTGACCCCAAGTGACCAAAGGAATATGCCATACTATATGACACCATACTCAGCATATAAAGCTGGGTAAGAAGGAGAAAGGGGGAAAGTTTGGAGTGATGGTGTTTGTCTTCCCAAGTCACGGATAGAGCCTGGCTTTCCTGCAGATGGCTGAACACCTGCCAGCCCATGGGAATTGATGAATGAATTCCTTGTTTTGCTCTGCTTGCGTGCACAGCTTTTGTTTTACCTACTGAACTGCCATATTTGCACCCTGAAAGTAGCTCTGTAGGTCTCATGACAGTCAATCAGTTTAGATTTCAATTTGAGTAATAAAACTCAAAAAAGTAGGAAAAAGAAGACATACTACATAAACAGGATGGAAGTTTTTTCCATATGAAATGCTACAAAGATCTAGAAAAGTTTTGTTGGTTTTTTAGTACCAATTTAACAATACAGAAGAATCAATTTTCAGAGCAAAACCTAAAAATGCACTTTGACAAATCCATGGTTAAGCCAGTCAAAGAGAGAGGTTCAATTCCTCATCTGTAGAATTCAAATAAGAGTTACTTATTCCAGGCCCAGAGCACACAGCTTAACAATGCTATCTGTCTTGAAATAAAAGCCAAAGAGTGAAACTCCCAACAAAACGTCTATATTGGCGTTCTTCCACTGAAATTATTCCCATCAGCTTTAAAAAATAAAAAACAGGAGACAGAAGTAAATCAGGGGTTACTGTACTGGAACAAAGTATTGCATTTACAAACAGACGGCAAGAAAATCATGTGCCAAACAATATGATTGAAGCACAAAATCTGCTACCACATATTATAATCAGTTAATGATTAGAAGAGATATGCTGAGAAGATGTATGTGTACAAGGACATACACGTTAAAGTGAGGAGGGTAAGCACCATCAACCTTCTTGATCAAGCCTCCACCTGAAGCAGAAGTTCTTACAGGAATTTTATCTACCGTCAAGGAAGTTACATGTTTTTGTTCTTTTTTTTCTCTACTCTTAGAAGTTTTTCTTTTGTAATTATCTGAAGTGCTTTGGTAATTTTACATAATTATCAACAAATACCCTGGTCACTCCATCATCCACTAAAACACAGCCACATGTGACAGTTAAGTTCAGAAACTAATTAACATCAACAGCTCAAAAGTTAAAAATACAAAGTCATAACCTCTCTAAATTAAAAGCTACATAACTAATCACCTACAATGGATTTTTTTTCCCCTCTGAAATTGCTGTCTTGAATGAAGGAGAAAAAAAATTCAGCTCTCAGGATCAGGAACTCTGAAATGTCAGGGAAGTCTGTGCTAATAAACATGTAAGTGTAATTATTTCCAAGGGTTTCTTCCTTTACCTCTACAGACATTACTGACAGCAAAACACAAAACTTCTCTTGTCCATAGTGTGTAAGAGGCTACAGCATGCAGGACTGAACAGGGTATGGATGCTGCACACTTCTGTGTGTACAGCTACAACAGCGCAGAGGTTAATCAAAAATATTCCCTGGAAAGTACAGAAAGAAGCAATTCAATAAAGGAAGCAGCTTTTTTGTGGAAATCTGGTAGTCTTACACCCTTCCCTTAAGCTCTACATTCACTTGCGCAGAGATGGGCTTACCATGGATTTGACAGGCTTGGCAAAATCTCCGTGGAAAGAGGTCATAAAGGAAGCACAACATACGGGGACATCATGGAAAGGTAGAAGGGAGGAATGTACAAGGCTGTGCACACAAAGGCAGTGCATAATTCCAGAAAAAAAACATCAGAAAACCCAACATGCAAATGAAAAAAATCTGCTCTGGTCTCTTACCTTGCTGTCAAAAAGATCAGTCCATTTTGTTGTTTCCCAGAATGTCTCCGTCAAAGCTTCCGAGCAGCTCTCATGATCCTCATCTTTGCCTTCTGCATCACTGGAAGCAGCCCCTTCTTGGGCCTGCAGATGAAGAAGCTGGTCAGCCAGCGCACTTCCCTTTCGACAAAGTGCATCCACTAAAGTACTCTTCTGTTTTTCCATTTCACTAGGGAAAGAAAAAACAGTATGAAAAGTATTTAGAACCTTTTGCAGATGCCTCCTTAAGCACAAAAACAGTGTTAACTCAGTTTAAGTTACAAGGTTTACAGTAGTAATACTTTACAAAATGAAAATAAGCAGAAAGATAATTTTTAAAGAAAGGCTATTTACTATAAATTAAACTAATCATAAAAGATTACCTAAAGAAACTATGCATTAATGATATTCAATCATTCTTCTGCATATGAAATGCCTTAGATGACTTAAGGGAAGGACAACTCAGGATTCTAAAAGTAAGCCAGCATCTAGAAATACAGCTTTATAGTTCCTGGCATTATAAACAGAGAGTGAAATCCACCACTAACATAAGCAGATACAATTCTGCTGACTTCAAAGGAATTGCATCCATTTAAAGCATTTAAAGCACTGAATTTGGTGTTCAATTTCAGATGTTATATTCAAACCACATGACCTAATGGATCAACTTACCAAGAAATGTTTAGAATGAAGTTTATTATGTCAAGGCTTTGCTTTTATATCAGCAATTCTAGAATTACACACAAATCTGAATTCAGGACAGCTAGAACAGATGGACTAGCTTTACAATTGAAATCTGATATTTTACAGATAATCAACACAGATGCTCCCATTTTAAGGGTCTAATATTCAGATCTGCTGTTCTGTTACTAAAACAGCACCATGCTACACACAGCAAAATCCATCTCCATATTCTCTTATTCTCCAGACTAAGGTGTCACCTTCAAAATACCGTCTTCTTAAGGATATGTATACTGATAGCACTGAGGAATAATCTAAAACTAAAGAAGAACAATGGGTCTCAAAAATACTCTGAAGCATGGTTATCACACTTTTCACAAATGAAATTTTTTGCAAGCAGTTACTTCCTAGGCCAATGTAAATTTTGTCTTCAAATACAGATCTGAAAGATCTTTATGTTTTCTTTGCAAAACATAAAGAAAAGGCAGATAGCATTCAAACAGATACCTCTACTGATACTCCAGTGGTCCCTCTGATCTTAGATTAAGCTTGATATAACAACTTAATATCCCATTTTTCTGATACATTTACATCCTGAAAGCACCCTTGTTTATTTTATTGAATAAATAAAAATTTGCAAGTTTCAGTGTCCCTGCATTCTGGAGATATAAGAGAACACAATAATTGTGTAGTCATATTTTAAATTGCCTATGCCACAAAAAAATAATACAAGCTATCAAAAATGTTACAGTCATTCCATTTCTTACATGCAGACACAAAGTACATAGACTACAGAAATAGGATGCAGGAAAATTATTTACTGGGTAGGTACTTTTTTATAGTAGTTGCATCAGGCCTGGGATCAGTCTTCATGGCAAAATATACTGCTAATGCTGTTTGATCAATATGAGAGATTACTGTATTTGCAGCTTCAACGATTTCATCAAGTCTTTTCATTCGTTCCTAAAAGCAGAATATAAAAAGATGTTCAGCACCATGAAATCACAGTAGTTCATTGTTGATTCTACTAACATTAGGGTGATTGCAAAGCTATGCAGAAGTAACATTTGATAATTCAGCATGTTCTTTTCTCCACTTCATTCAAATTTTGCTTAAAGAACCCTGAAAAGTCTTCAAGATTTCCTGCATGCTTAGTCCATTTCACTGAAAACAAACTGAAGTATAAGGTTGGTATATGCAAAATGCAAAGTTTACAAAAAGAAAATCACCTTTCAGTACAAATCAGTACTCTTATATAATGCAGCAGTTATTAAATTCAGAAATAAATATCAAATCAGAATCAAATAAAAAGAAAAATATTCAAGCTAGTGGCATATGCACAAAAGTGTTTGTCTTCAAGATTAAAAAAAAACACATGCAAAGTCTTCTGTTCACAGTTCCCATTTGTGAGGATAATGATGGAAGCTGGATTTAGCTGTGTCAGTTTAGGGGGTTATTGTCCTCAGGTGTCTGAGTCACGCTGCTAGGAGAAATTACCAGTGCAGAAGAGGAACAGAATTGGGATGTGTGTTTGTCTCAGTAGCCACCATTCAGAATAAAACTGTTGTAGAATAAGTAATTAAGAAAACTTAAAATGTGTTTAACTAAACAAGGCATAACTTGATGAGCAAACACACTCTGGTTAGGCCTACTTTCTTTTATTCTGCTGTGGGATTAAGTAAATCACACTCAAGGGAGGCACCTGTCACTCTAATTAGAAATTTCTGCTTTTTAATACTGAGTACAGTCACTTCAAGTTCAAATGTATACAAAAAAAGACTCAGTTGTTTGGGCTACATGGATGTATTGAGACAAATCAAGTTTAAGAAGTGTTAAATAACCTTTTCAGAATCCAGCTGATGAAGTCTTGCAACATACAAAGGAAGATGATTAGGAAATGCTTCTTTCAACTCACTATACATGTCAGTGGTATCCAGCCTGGAAGAGAGAAGGATATAGCATGAAAGACAGATTCTGAGTATTTGTGTGAACTTCAAGCTGCTTCAAGCTTGTGTAGTAATGATAGCAGACATACTTCGTCATCCACTGTATCTTTAGATCTCTTAAAGCTTCAGCAAATTCTTCTTTTGCATCTTTTTCTTTTTCCTGTTCTTTTTCTTTCTCTTTGCTGCCGTTTTTACTCTTTGATGGTGATGGTATCAGATGATAGTGAACAGTAAGGACATCCTGGAGGTAGGAAAAGAGACACATACTGAGAGGGATACAGCACACTTTCTTCTGATGTCATATGAAAGCTAAATCATAGCCAGCAACTACTCTGAGCTACACATACAGTGAGTAAGGGTTCTGAGCGCAAAGATATTAGACAGTAAAAATTCAGGAACTGCTTTAAGTTTTTATTCTAAGCAATGCAAGGATCTAAATATTAAAACAGCACACTAGGTATAAGAAAAGAAAGCCTAAAATTTAGCCACTTTGACATTTTTACATTCACATATTTTTACATAATATTAGTTAAGGAATAAAGAAGATGGTTTTCTGGTTTTTTGTTGATAAAAAAGCAAATAACTTTGTTAAAAGGCTAAGGGAAAAAAGACAGCGATCCTATCCTACAAATCTCGCAATAAACAAATGAATAAAGATGGCTGAATTCTAAAAAATAATATCACAGTAGGATAAACATGAAACATGTCACAGGATATGTTTATTCCTCCCAAGATACTATTTCTTCCATGAGCATACTGAATTAGCTGATGCATCCACAGTCAACTGATTTCCAGTTTGCTGCCACAGACTTTCCAGTTTCACCTGTATCTCTGTTCTATTTAAGCAGACACAACAGCAAGATTTTTTTTTAAACCTTAAAAGGTAGCAGAGAAATATCACTATAGTTTGAGTTCATGCTACACCAGTCAATAACCACCATGAGAAAATCAGTTACAGCTATTTAAAAGGAAAATATTAACTCAGACCATGTTCTTGAAGTCCATTTCCTGACAATTTACATACAAGTTTGCAAGTAAGGTAGCAGTAGATTTCATTCATTGCTTCTAAAACATCTAACTGCTGGGTGAGGCCATTTTGTTCTTGGTTTTAATGTTGCAGTTTTTAAACAAGCCTCTCCCTAAAGAGTAAGGGCATATGTCCCATTACTTTACATATAGAATACTTCACAGAGAAGATCAAGTACACTTAAATCTTCTAGATACCACTATTCTGCTTCAACATGATGCAAAATATTGAGCTGCATGCTCAATTACGGTGGCAATTTAATTATTCTTACCAATTATTCCAGAATACATTTGGGGGAATACTTCCCATAAACCAGATCAGTGCTGTGTAATAAAATGAACCCTTGTGTACAAGATGGAGTTGAAGTTACTTAAATAGCAAGTAAAAGGGTGACAGAAACTGCAGTAATGGACTTCAACACTACACTTCTGAAACATTCAAAAACCATGATGCAGAAAAATTTTATTTGAACTCCTAGTTCAAACAGAACAGCATCTTGCTGTGGGTTACTGAACACAATACTGGTAAAAGTGACTTCAATATCCCCTTAGAATAATTTTTCCAGCTTTAAATTTAAATACTTTAAATACTTTAAAATACAGGGAAATACTTTATTTGAAAACTAGTTTAGATAACTAATCTGCATTAACATGTAGCTCTCACAGGAACTATCCTGCACACATGCAGTTCAAGTATGAAGTGCACGACCAGTCAGTACACCTAAATGAGCCTCCAGCAAGACCCAGGCCAGAGCATGACAAAACATGTCATGGAAGTAAGTACGCACAGGAAGAGGTCAGGAGCACGGTGTGGGGCTCACTAAGGTAATTAGAACAGTAGAAAGCAACAATACAGTTCACTAAGCAAACCAAACATTCTAAGAAGTCTAATAAGCTAGTTCAGCACAAAAATCTTAATTTACAATGTTTTCTAAAAGATGCTCTCCCTCTATTGAGACTAGTATTTTCCTACGAAAGAAAGCCGCCTTTCTAAGAAATATTCTTCCAATAGTTGAGGATTTCCTTCTTGATAGTCCTTTTTCATTTCACTTGGCAACATTTTTTTGGAGTTATATATCTAGATGACCTCTGCATTCTCAAGCCTTGTCTATATGAGAAGGGTCTAACAACTCTGGTTTAAGTTTCAAACCAAACATAATTGGATTAACATAATCTCGCTTATGTGGATGAACACTTGCATTTTGAGAGACTAATCCTATGGAGCTAAACCATCAACAGTAAAATGTCATCTCCCCGTTCTCTCACATAGATACTTTTGGTCTCGTGAGGTTCTGCAAGCCTTACAAGCTATGACCATTGAAAGGAAAACAACGAGCTTCAGACCCAGGCACCCTCCTCTCAAAAGAGCTTACAGAGCACACTTCTCCACAGACCTCAAACTTACTTCATGGGATAAATAAAGTTTAGGTGCTTATCACATTTAACTAAACTATTACAAGGCCTTAAGATGGACTGAAGGCTTCTTTATTTATCTGCAAACACTAGGATCATTTGTAACGCTTGGCAACTCCCCAGATACCAGAAGATTTCAGAATGGCACTGTCATTGCCATTACAGAAACATTCATCATTAAGAGACTAAGGAGAAGAAAGGCAGCTCTTCACAATTCAGCAGTTCAATCTGTTTTCTCATTCAAACTTCTCTCTGACAGGAACAGAATTCCTCGAGTAGTGTACTGGATTTCATTTTATATGTAACTATGAAAAAATAGAGAGCTATAGACAGAGAAAGACAGCAAGCGAACATTATTATCCACTGAAAAAATTACTTTAAGGAAACTTTCAAATTTATCCTCTAGAAGGATATGCAGTATTGGGAAATTGGGAAGCACACAGGATATGCACTTCGGTCAGCGTACTCTGTGGAGTATCATAAGCCTCACTGGGTTTACTTTTAACTACAAACTGCACACATAAACAAGCACAGTGCCCTCAAAACAGTCACCTTTTAAAACAGGTTAATTAACAGTTAATTTGGCTTCAAAATTTCAATTTAGATTTCTATCTGGTGTTTTACCATCTAGTACTTTATATGTAAAACACATATAAAACTATTGTTATTTGTACTTCAAAGCATTCGCAGCAAAACTACCCACAAGAAAAAACCCTCCCTCTAGGAACACATCCCAGGTCTCATTTTCCATTTAATAAGTACCTTCATATTAATACCTGTCTGCACATAAAGATGAATATACATATGGAATCTGAATCTGTTTTAAGATGCATACAATTTGTGCAGTGTTGCTTATTTTTATGGCAACTCTCACTTAATAGAAAATTAATTGAGCTTCTTGAAGTCACCAGGCAGGCTTACACAAAATTGTATCAGACACATACTTCATCCTATTTTTGAACACCTCATGATTAAACAGAGATAGTATCTTAATGCTCAAAGGAAGTCACCCTTTTTCATTTGACTTCACAATGGTATTTATTAGTCTTCCACTAGTACTTATCAATACCTGCATAATGTATTTCTTGATTCAAACTGGAAGAAAGGATAGCAGAATAGGGAGAAAGTTGTAGAAACTTTCCATCCCTTGGCTAATTGTTACATATTGCTGTTCAAAAGCTGCATTATGTAAACCAACAAAAAATTATTCTTACAGACCAGAAAAAGTCAATGATATGTTTTTCATTCTAACTATGTTCTGGACAAAGCTTGAAGACAAGTGGAAAAAGTAATCAGATTGTAACAGCATTACCAAGGAAAACAAAGACACCTGTTTATTATGTGGAGAGAACCCCTCGACATTTTTGTACAGTTATAAAAGAATTAACTATCTTTGGAAAACTAGGCTGCTATCTCCTGGCATAATCACAAACTGCTTTTATTTAAAACACAGATGCAGTCAGGCAGATTGAAACCTGCTGAATGTCCAGGGCCAGAGGGTGATCAGTGACACACAGTTGGAGGTCAGTAACTGACTGTGCGCCCCAGAGGTCAATTCTGGATTGAACCCTGTTCAATGTCTTCATTAATTACCTGGATGATGGGGCAGAGGGCACCCTCAGCACGTTTGCTAGTGACACCAGACTGGGAGGAGTGGCTGATATGCCAGGGAGTCTGCTGCCATCCAGAGGGACCTCAAAAGGCTGCAGAAATGGGCAACAGAAGCCTCATGAAGTTCAATAAAGAGAAGTGCAAGAACTGGAAAAGAATAAATCCAGGCACGGTACACACTGGGGGCCATCCAGTAGGAAAGTAGCTTCGCATCCTGGTGGACACCCGGTTGAACATGAGCCAGAAGGGTGCCCTTATTGCAAAGAGGGCTCCTAATTTTACAAGAGGGCCTGGACCTATCTTCGAAAAATATGAAAAATCTACACATACTTTTTTGACTGTCTGCATCACAAAAGAAACATACAAACAAGTTTTTTGTGCTGGAAAACATCTTAGCTGCATGTAAACTTATGACAAGGCAGGGTCAATATCAAAATTTTTGACCTAGGAAGGCCTCTGAGTTGCATTCTCAGCAAAATGTGTTAATTAATAGAGCTCTTGCAGACCAAAACTCTGAAATACACCGTGTTTTATTTCACAGAATATACCGAGTTGGAAGGGATGCAAGCATCATGGAGTTCAACTCCTGGCCCTGCACAGTACCATCCCCTAGAGTCAGACCATGTGCCCAAGAGCATTGTCCAAACACTTCTTGAACTCTGTCAGGCTGGTGCTGCGACCACTTCCTTGGAGAGCCTGTTTCAGTGCCCAACCACCCTCTGGGTGAAGAACCTTTTTCTAATATCCATCCTGAACATCCCCGACACAACTTCAGGCCACTTCAGGTCCTGTCATTGGTCACCACAGAGAAGAGACCAGTGCCTGTGGCTCCATTTTCCCTCATGAGGAAATGGCAGACTGCAATGAGGTCTCCCCTCAGTTTTCTCTCCCCCAGCTGAACAGACCAAGTGCCCTCAGCTGCTGCATAGGCCCTTCACCAACTTCATTGCTCTCCTCTGGACATTCTCTAATAGTTTCATATCTTTCTGATATTGTGGCACCCAAAACTGCACACAATATTCAAGGTGAGGCCTCCCCAGTGCAGAGCGGAGCAGGACAATCCCCTCCCTTGTCCGGCTGGCGATGCTGTGCCTGATGCACCCCAGGACACGGGTGGCCCTCCTGGCTGCCAGGGCACTGCTGACTCACATTCAACTGCCATCGACCAGGGGCCTCAGGTCCCTTTCCATGGCACTGCTTTCCAGCATCTCATTCCCCAGTCTGTGCATACATCCAGGGTTGCCCCATCCCAGGTGCAGAATCCAGCACTTTCCCTTGTTGAACTTCTATGGTTGGTGATTGCCCAGCCCTCTGAATTGTCAAGGGCTCTCTGCAGGGCCTCCCTGCCTTCAAGGGCATCAACAGCTCCTCTCAATTTAGTATTGTCTGTGGACTTGCTCAGTATCCCTTCCAGTCCTGTGTCCAAGTCATTTATGAAGATGCTGAAGAGCACAGGGCTGAAGATGGAGCCCTGCAGAAATCCACTTGTTTATTTGCTGCTAGTACACTGATTAGTAACAGATAGAAGTAACAACAAGGACAGTTTTTATTTTGGCTTGGGTGGTTTTATTGCTCAGGTCTGAACACAAATCTCTGTTTTAAAATCAAAGGAAAAAAAAACCCAACAACCAAAAAAACCCCCAAAAAACCACAACCTCTGGAATCTGTTCAATAGGTTTTGTTATTCAAATTGTATTATTATGAGAGTTTCATTCCCTTGTTAGAGAATCACTTAGTGAAGATCTGATACCCTATTCACCAGGAAGCCATGCATTCACATGGGATTTTAAATTATCTTTCTAAAGGTGATCTGCATGATTTTCAGGTATGAAAATAAAACTCAGCAATGTACACTAAAATCCTGCTTGGAAAGCCTAATCACATTTCCACATGCTTATTACACCAAGACCAGCGTAAGTTAGCAGGTTCAGCTTCCAGCTCACTATTCAAAAAATAATGGAGCATGACTATAAACTGTGTTATTCATGGTTCTCAGGTCTTACTTCTAACAAGCATCCTGACTAATCTGAATGTCACTCGAGAACAAAGTACCTTGAAGTCAACAGCAAGTAAATACCCTTACAATTTAAGAACAAGAAAAAACCCAGTAACCTTATGTAAGTAGTCTAGTAAAATATTTTTTTGCATTTTTTTAAACAAACTGTTTCACACTCTGCTGGCAAATTATTGTATTACCTGATGTGAAAATATAAGAAAGCACAATATTAAACACTGTTATATTAAAAGTCACCCCCTTTCTAAACTATCTTATACATGCTCCAAAATTCATTCTGTGGATACTACTACCTGCTACATGACTGTATAAACTCTAGCTTCCTACTGCATGTTTTTTTATGGCTGTAAAGAAGACAACTCTCAATTTAGTAGACTGGGAATACAGTTAGATATTCAATTATTCAATTCAAATTAAAGTATTAGGTTCATATTCCATTCTTAATCTGCAGACAGAATAGGCAAAAACACTTGCCACAATAAATCTTGAGCACAAACACTGAACATTCCCGAGTATTTAATAACAAGAAAAATTGCAGACCACTAACACCACATGCATTTTTACAGCACTTATTGCAGAAGTATACAGATGCACACGTGCCTCTCAGCTGTGTGTTACAGCAGTGTTTTGTCACTCTACCAGTAAACATACTTAAGGTGCTGAAGTAAATAACTCAGGTCTAAGCAGGTAGATGAAGGAGACAAATTAAAAACCAAGACTGGTAGACAAATTCTTTAAGTCATATGCAAAAAGACTTCAGTATATCTTTTTCAAAAACTAACATTCAGTACCTTTTTAAATTTTCCTTGTCGTTTTGCTGCAGACTGCCCCTGGGAGTTAGAATAACATACTGTAAGAAAACATGCACACACCACACAGGATGGAGACACCTTCTCTGTACAATTACAGTTATACTTCCAACCTACGGATTTCCAACTTTTAGAGAGTCACATCTATGATCAAACATGCTCTTAAAGCATGCTCTTTCAGGTTTTTAAAATTAATAAACCAATGCATCACTGTATATACAATCCATTACTCCTGCAATATAAGCAAGTGTTGTTAACCACTTAGCTTCAATTAATAAATTACAGAAATTCAGCCTCAGAATTTTAGTTTTTTGACTGTTTAGTGGCATTGTTCTATTTCATAATAAATACAGACAAATTAAATACATTTTCCCTTACCTTGCATCCACCCACTGACTTAGAGACAACTTTGCTGCCTAGTCCTCCTTTTTTGTCTCCTGGTAAGTATTGAGGTTCACTAAAGGCAGCAGAAAGCATCAGATGCTATTTGATACCATCCTTTTTCCATTGTAATGCTTTCCATTAATTCCATGTAATTCTTCCATTTTTTTTTTAATTTCTCCAACTTTCACATGAGAAACACCTCAGCTAGAATTTCTTTCTGTGTAAGGTCTTAAGTTTTCCCCATCACATGAAATTTGACAGGCTGTATCTACCTATCTCCTGCTTCCTATCTCAGAAACCACTGTACACAGCCACTTAAACTGGTTTTAAAATAAAACATGCAAGAATTGCAAACAGTAGTTCAAGGAAGTGCGCAATTATAGCTAGGGAAACTAAATTACACTAGTGTAATGGATTTATCATGGATTTCATAAAAGCACATTTGCAACCTTGCAGGAATCACAGAGAAATATTAAACTAGGTGTTTTAGAGCTCCTAGTTACTGGGTTTTTCCTCACTGATACATAAATTCTCCTGATACATTCTCACCTGCAGTTACATGCAATCTGCCCCAGAAGTACTAGCTACAACCAATTCAGATTGAATTAACTAAACTTTTATGCTCAACAAGATCTAAAGGTACATGCCAACTTACTCACAGAAACTTATTTTCTATGAAGACATATTCCAGTTTTATACATGTTGTTCAGCCACATCTAGTGATATATGGACACAGATCAACTACCTCTGAGTACTAACAATCACCAGGATTGACTAAAATTTAGTCTCGGGCTTACCATCTGTTTAAAAACAGCTAAGGGAATCTTCTAAACATTGTAGCACCAGATACACAGAAAAGTGACATGGTTACTATAATCACTGTTGCATTAGAGTCATACAAGTTAAAAAACATTTTTCACAGGATGCTGTGTTACGAGCAAAAAGATCCTTCTGCTTTTTTTTTCTAGCATCACACACAGAGATCTTATACCATTCTGTTGAAGCATACAGTCATACCAGTGGTTGACAACATCAGTGTGTAGCAGGTAAGAAAATCTGTTTATGTATTTGAGTCAGCAAAATTCCTACTACTTGGTAACAGTAACATATATGTGTTTAGAAAGCACGTGTTTTTGCTGAAAATTGCAGGCATGCAACAAAGAGTCTTACAGAACCAACATGCACATAACACTATATGCACATATTTTTCATTCAAAAATTACATTAAGCTAGGGAGTTACATATGTTCAATTTTAAAGGTTCCACACCAACAAAAAAGCAGTTGCTTCTAGAAATAAAAGATTTCAGAGCAAAAGAATTAAAACTCAAAATTTAGAAAATACAATTAAATTTGAAATTAGAAGATGAAAATAATAATAGAACTACTTAAAAGTTACACTGACTATATAGTGAAACAACTGCTTCTAAAATGTATTATGCTACCAAATCTAATGCTCTTTAAAGTACTAACTCCATACAATATAGCACTTCCTGTCATGCCATTTGCTTGCTAGAAAGAATTTCAGAAAAAAACCCCCATCATCCATTCCATATACTCACAGCTTTCTTTCCAAGTTCTGTTTTAGACAGAGTAAGACTTCCTGCAAGATAACATCCTGGTCCTGCTCCTTTAGGTATTCTGTTCAAAGAAAGTAAGTCCAGTGTTAAACCCAGGTTCACTAAGGTTCCATGGAAACTACAATAAAGAAGCCAAGTGGGGAAAGAGCAACATGAGGAATTACCCAGCCTGGACAGGTAGACACTATTAAAGTATCATTTTAGTGAGGTGCAGAGGCAGCTGCCTAGATGCAGATGAGAAAAACAACACTTCATAACTTACTTGTCATCAGGCAGAGATGTAACAAAGAATGGCTGACTGTGTTTTGGTGGTAATGTCAAACTGTTGGATTTCTTCTTCCCTAAGAGAGCAAGGCTATGGTTTTCATAAATATCTAAGCTCAAGGTACTAGACAACCTGTGAGAAACAATAAAGGGCAGGTCTTTGATGCGATCCAGCTCACTGTTCTGCTCATGACGAATTTGTAACCGAATGGTATAATCTCCTTTTTCCAGTTTCACAGAATACTGAAAGAAAGAAGTTCTCGTAAGTGTCAAGATTAAATATTTCACCATTCCTAAAAAACCCCAAAGCCCAGAAATAAGACAGTCATGTTCTTGATCCTTATAGCTCTAGCCATTTAAACCATACTAGATTGCTTGGTTTTGGAATCTCCTGAAAACAAGAGTGTTTTCAAGACACGATAGCAGCCAAAACACATTTTGTACTGACTGCAAAAAAATTAAGTTTTCAGACCACAAAACAGGCTGACATAATACAGTATTAAAATAGGAACAAATTAACTGTTAAAATAATAATCAGAATTCCTGTTAAACTTTCACTTCAAAACCTCCACAGGTTTGCCTTCATACACTTTCAATTTACTATATTGGGGTGCTTTGCAGTTTAGATCACAGAACATCTCCTGTCCCAAACACTGTACCAATTTTCACACCAAGGGAGCCAGTATTCCTATGAGATGCAGTTTAAAGAGCTGACAGACTTTGTCCTGAGCTTGTTAATCAGGCAGATGCAGAAACCGTCTCTGTTACTTAAAAAAATCCCCAAAAAACCAAACCAAGCAACAACAGAACTAAAAACTGGGACAACAATGCAATTTCTGAAAATAATTTATAAACTTTAAAGCATGTCTCTTGAAATTATCTTTTGTACACTTCCAGAATGATCAATCTATCAAAATTAACATTATATTGATGATGTTCAACTGTGATTTTAGATTGGTAAAAAACAGTTTCAAAACAAAAAAATTATGAAAAATGCTTCCTTTGTGATTTTTTTCTTTTTTTTTTTTTTTTAATTTCTCCATACTTCCCCCACGATCCAGACACAGTCTGTTACAGCAGAGATTGCCACAGAGGGTAGAGTATCTACAAGTGTTGTGCAAAAAATTCCCTTTCAAACATGGCAACAGGAAGCAAAAACAGCTGAAGCATTAAAAAAGCTGTTTGAAGATATCAACAGCACAGAGGACAGCATTCATGAATACAGAAGCCTCCGCTCTATCAGCACACAAGTCAGACTACAGGAAAAATAATGGATCCTTTCCACCTTGCATAGAAAAGTTTAAGGTACTGTCTTTGTCAAAAACCAAAATAAAGAACAACACAATTTTGAATTCATTTCTTGAGAAGCACCAGGCAAAATCATAAGAAATCAGAAGTTAGCAGCTTTTCTTCTTTCTCCTTCCTCAGGAGAGAAAAAAACCCCATGTTCTATTCCATGGACACACATCTGGGTTTTTTTGATACAGATGCATCACCATTGAACCTTCTACGTCTTCTTGTGAACATATAAGAACATTAAAACTACACATCAGGAAATGTTAAGAGCTAACAAGAGGCCTGGGAGGTGAAAAAGAATGAACATTTTCACAGTCTGCAGCAAACAGAAGGTAAAAGAAGTACATTACTCTGTACCTGGTGTGGATAGGCATCTCCTGAACCCATTTGTCTTTTGTTCTGGTCAAAAATAATCCAGAGCTGACTATCAAATTCAGATTCATAAAGCAATTCACAAAGAAGTGGACAGCTTGGAGTTACTTCTCCACTCTTAGGCTATTAAAAGAAAGGTAAAAGCATTTAATCTACGACAGAATAAAACAATTACAATCCTTACATACAAATTCAAAGAGATAACTGAACTGTAGCCTGTTTCAAGCCACAGTAGCTTTTAAAGTGGACCAAATTAGAATTTTGACTGTAGAGAATCTAGAGTGCGAATCTAGATCCCCTTTCTGAGAGAAAGCTAGTTAAAATTAAGACCTGGTTTTAGAAAACATGCTGTTTTTATCAATAACTTTAAAAAAAACAACTACCATAACCCTTACCTGATGGAAGTTATAGGTCAAAATCATCTCATACAGTTGACGATTATTTGGTAAAATATCTCTGGAGCCCAACGGTTTTATTTTTGCACTCACTGGTCTGCAGTTAAACAACAAAAGGTACCCTTGAGAAACATGTATCCTCTATCAAAATTTGTCTTGCTTAAGTAGAAGCATGTTCTGAGGTACAACTGAATTCAGCACATGCCATAACATCTCATATATTGTAACTATCAAAGCAGCATAAACTCCTCAATTAAAATTAATGTCAGTCCACAAACAAGGTTTAGTGACACTACAGACACTACCAAAAAAACCTCCAAAAAAACAACAAAGAAGCCAATGTAGCAAGCATATCTAAATGCTCAAAATTAAAGGCCATTAAAGGTTTAAGGAAAAAAAAATATCAGGTTAGATTTCTAGTATCAATGCTGAAATCAGCACTTGCATTCAAAACTGAAAGTCTAATGGCACAGCAATTAGAAGACAGAACAACTGATAATTCCTCGTTATAGAAGGTTATATCTTCAGAGAATGTAAGAAGCCTTACAGAAATCTGAGTAGTAACACAGAAGAATGTACACTACAGAGTGTGTATGTTAACTCAGATACAGTTGGGATAAGCAGCCAAAGTTCAGGGCAGCCCAACACTGTAGACCTCAAACATCAAAGAATATAAACAAAACAATAACGATACAGGAAAAATCTGAGCTTCAGAAATAAAGAATAGCAGAATCAGGGTGGTCTGGCATCATTTAAGTTTACATTTCATTCATTAAATCAGACAACTTTTAACAACATGATCAGAATTCATCTCCAAGATTCTGTCAGCACTTTCATCATCAAGGGCACAGAGTAGTCACCCAGTAAGATATGGGTTCTGGGTCAGACCACATGCCCATTTAACCCAGGTTTTCTAGTCTGGCAGACACTAGATAGACTGCTGACGGAAGTCTTAAGAGCTGAGTAATACCACACACAATATTTCTCCCTAACACTCACCCTCCCTCCAAGCATTTGAAACAAGAGACAGAATGAAAAGCCATACAGTAATTTTTTCCTCTGTGTTATGGTTCATTAGTTCATTCAAGAGACACTATTCATGCCTTAATTTAAATACATAAATATTTCTCCATAGTTTACTTAATTGCAGTTCATTTACTGTCAGATGAGTGCCTTAAATATTACAAGGAGTGAAGAGCATTTCCATTTTTCAAACCAAGAATGAGGCAAAGCTCTATTAAGGGACAGTTTTATTTCCTCACTTAGGGCATATCAAACGGATTATTTCTGAATCTAACATTAGGTGATATGTTCATTAAATTCCTGGCAACCTCAATTCCACTTACAAGTACCCAAAAGCCCCAGACAGAGCCCAAGGCTCCACTGACAGGCCCAAATAATGGAAAACTTTGGATTACTGAGCACTGTGAAATTGTCTGTCCCACATCTCAAAAGTACCACTTAAACGATATGGCAGTTCTTTATCCTCCTGAAGTGACCAACTTTAATAACTGTTGCACTGTAGAAATTTTCCAGCTAAGTTTTTCCTCCAAATTAGCATCCGTCAAACTGACAAGGTAAATACAGCTTTTCACAAAAAAATCTGCACAACATTCTACAAAAACACTTTTAATGAAGCAAGAGAGAGAGGACAGTCTTCCCAGGTCTAAGTTTGGCAGGATCCCAAGCAGCTGCTTAGGGAAAAAAACCCAAACACAACAAATCAAAAATGAAAAAACCAAAACAACAAACAGTAGCATGTAATAACTCCAATAACTCTACAATTTCTTTCTTTAGATATTAAAGTGCTTTTAACCTCTAAATGTCTGGAAAGAGTAGAATATTTTTGTAAATTTTTCTTCTTTCAAGTTAGCTTAAGGAAAGTGAAGTTTTTCAAAAAGTCACCATAAAGAAAAAAAGAATGCTGACTAATTAATTTATGCTTCCAAAGCTACTTTGAATTTGACAGGAACATTTTTGTAATCCTGAATTTCACTGATAAAGTGTTACTGTTTTAACTCTACATATGAGGAGTTTTCCCAGTCTCCTGAAACAGCTCCCCAGAAACTCTACCTGAGCGTTTGAACCCAGCTTTTCAGATTTATGCATGGAGCAATATCTTCGTATTTCAACAGGGACTGAACATCAAACCGAACGATGCCTTCTGAAGCGTGCTAGAAGAAGAGTACAGAACAATTATGCTTCTGTGCACTTACAACATCAGATGGGGACCACCTGTTATGACCCTCAAAAATACAACATAAGCTATAATTATTTATACTTTAAGAAGTAATACTGCATAATCTTGGAAGTGTCACACGTGCATCTCTATTTTACAACAGCAGATAATACTGGGACTTGCAAAACTTTAGCAACTGGAGCTTAAGTTTTATTTATCTGTTTTTTTCCCTTCCTAATTTAAATACTTTGTACAGAACTGGTAAGTCATACTTCAAGCAGGACTGCATTTGTTTGTGCATTTGGGATGATTGCCTTTCAATATTTAATTCAATATATACAACATAGAATATTAAAACAAGTATTTTATGGTGCTTCCTAGGACTATTATTACAGAATAGATTAACTCTGCAAAAGAGAAACAATACTGCATACATAGATTTGGTGATGGGCAAAATAATTAGAAAAATTTATTTCTATCCCATGACAAAGACACTAGTATATGAGCACTATTAAAATTTATTTTATGAAAGTTACTGGTGCTCAAAAAGGAAGGGCAAAACTGTTTGTATGATCTTATTTTTCACTTCCATTATTCATTTGGTGTAATCCTGCTGGGTTTGGGGCAGCTGCTGTGCACACTATACCCAACAGCTCTTTCTTTTCCTGTTCTACCAGTTCAAGATCTGGTACCTTAGCACACTGCATCCACTCTTTCTTCCTCAGTTTATTCAGCTCTTAGAGCCTAAATACATCCAAATTCACCCATGGGACAGCTATAATTTGCTCTGGCCTTTAGCTGAAATAAAGGCAGGAGCCAAGACAGATTAGCATGGTGCTGCTTCATGCAGGTACCAGGTCTCAAAGAGCTCTCTCCTGAGGGAGGCAGTGTCAAGTCAAGTCAGGCTGCATAGGACAGCAAAGAGCATAGGACGAAGACAAAGTACTGTAAATATCATACCAACATTTTAAACAACTTTTTCAATCCTTTAGTATCACAGAGCATGAGGAATCATGACACTGCCCCACCCACTGCACCTTCAACTGCCCTAAATGATACATCTCAAGCCAATCATAGAACACTGAACAGAAAATAAATTTTAATGAAATTTTACTCTGAATATGGTATTGAGAGTGCTGGTGTTTTAGCAATGGTAGTCTAGATATTCAAGTTCAAGAACTGTGATCCCAGCAAAGTTTATTTACATAAAACACTTGGTACTGTAAGCATATTTATATTTTCAGCCTTTTAGGATGTTTTTTCTACTGGTGTTGAATCTAGGGTTTTATTTGGGTTTTTTTCCCTTTCTTTTTTCACTACTGGTTTATAATGAAAAGGCATAGAAAAAAAAATCATAAATAATGGTAACTGGCATTTCTCTGGGACTGAACTCCTATTTAACAATTTAAGAGAGAACACGAAAATCTCATGTACAAAAATACTTCTACTGTTTCTAAATACAGGCAATAAGAAAAGCTATTTTTTTCTGAGACACTATAGGATTTCACAATAATTCAATATAAGCACTCTGGAAAACTTACCATGTTTAACTGAGGAGCAGCACAAAGTACACCATGGAAAGAAATGGTGTAATTAATGCTAACATCGCTAAGGCTTGCCCACCACCGAGCAACACAAAATTCAATGGTTTTTCCAGCCTGGGTAACGAAAGCACAAAGTTAGACTCCAGCTTCCATCTTCCTCTTCTATTGACTCCAGCCTCCCTCAGCCCAAGCCAAAAAAAAAAGATCAGAGTACAATCCAAAAAAGACCTCTTAAGTCCAGTTTACTCCAATTGTATAGATTTGTACAGTACCAAGTAAGACATTATACTTGGCTCAGGAAACACAAAACTCCAACAAAACAGCATGACAGACAAATGCCTCAAAACAAAGAGTGCTGGGGAGTACTCTACACTGTAGGAGTACCCTACACAGAAAGGTACTGCTGTTAAATGTTCTGTCTTCCATTCTTATCCTTCAAACTAGGCAGACATGTTAGTTCATAGATCAGTTTAATGTGTGTCCTCTAAAAATATGTATTAGAAAAACAGATCTCACTCTCTGCCTAAGTAAAACGACATGAAACTTGGGAGGTTTGGGTTAGTTTTGGTTTTGTCTGGTTGGTAGGGTTTTCTGGGTTCTTCTTGTTTCAGTTTTTAAAGAACATGATGAAATTCATAATGTGTCAATGGGATCAACATAGCTTACGGTCCCCCACCTGACATTTTCACAGAGGGTAAGGGACTGAGTCGCACAGAAGTTATAACTACTCTGAGGCATTAGAGCTATACAACTAAACTGAGCAAAGCAAACTTGACAAACTTGAGAAGAAGGCTCTGTTACCCACACCCCTGAACTGTTAGCTCATTCCCTGATGGTTCTGGACTCTTGAGCTAGCATTACCCAAGCTAAGACTGCTGTACCTAGGATGTACGAATGTGAGCCAGTTATCCCCTTCATCTTCAAGATGAAGATGTCCCAGATAACCGCATTAAACACTAAAGGCAAAATATGCTGAACTATCCAACAAGTCACAGCTACTATTTGAAAGGGAAACAAACTGCTTTGTATAAACAAGTACAAACAAATTGAAGAGCTTAACATGCATTATATTACTAAATAGCTCAGAAACACTAGCAAGCTATTAGAGATCTTCTCAAAACTGAAAATCAGATGCATTCACTACTGTAACAAACACACATGTCTTGGGTTTGAGGTTTTTCTTAGGAAAAAGAAAATCCCAGATAAGTTATGTTATACTGCACTGATACATTACTTTATGTACCCCACCCTTAAGGTAACTTACTAAGACAGGAAATGCTTCAGTCACTGTGCCTTTTTCTGGTAAGGATGAAAATTTGTAGAACTCGTGACTTCTGTATGCTTTTTGTTTCACAAGCTGAACGGCATGAAGCACAAACTTGGCAGTCACATCAGCCGAACATGAACACACTGTCACTTCTAAATTAAGGAAAAAAAATCTAGACTGAAGACACAAAAATTTTAAAAGAAAAGCAGAGATCCACCAGAGAAACACTACTTTCACAAGTAATTTTTAAGTTAAGAAGTTATGCAGTACCCCAAGTGGCTCCATATGTGAAAAATGGTTGTATCAGTTATTTTCAAAAGCCCTTTCAGGTTAAAGGAAAACCAGCTAAGTTCAGAGGATGAGAAAAGAAACATGTCTCGATTAAACAGTCAAAATTAATAAGATAGTACAGGTGTATCATCTGTATAGGACAGACTGCTGAATTCCAAATTAAGAGTCTTATCACTAACTTCAGTCTAAATAAAAGAGTTTTGAAAGGATTATTGCTTAGTAAGCTCACAAAAAAAGACAAGGAAAAAAAATCCCTTTTTTTTTTCCTCCTTGCAAAATTATGAGTTTTTACCCATTGTGAAAATCACATTTTCTTCAGTTATGGCTTCTTTCAACACTACATCCATACACCTTAAAAACTAGATAAGCCTCAGACAGTGATATTTTTCCATAAACATGGGGCATTCTTCCAGCTATACACAATCACTTCAGATTGTTATTGGCTGGTTTAAGACTTAGAATCAAGATCCTACTATACCAAAAACCGTGAAATAACTCAAAATCACTCCTCTAAGAGCTCTTAAAAATCAAACAAATATTTACATATTCATGAGCCAAAACCTTCAGGATTTATTCAGGCAGAACTCAAAATTATTTAAAACCAACTTTGTCAAGTCTGACAGATGCAATTTTTAATTTATTTAACGTGGTTATTTTCCTTACCAGCCCACGTAGCTCCCTGCGGAACATCAATGAAGTGCCTTCGGATCTGACCAGGTTTAAAATGAACATCTGTGTATGTCAGGTCATAGCCTGATGATTCATCTACTCTGTATGTCAAAAGGAAAACACAAACAGTAGTCAAACAGTAGTCAAACAGTAGTCAAACAAACTGTGATGCCAATTTTGGAAGCATTTTTAAATGCAAAAATACTCTAAAAATGTGTACAATGAGGATATTCAATACTTATTATTTTAATCCTACTAGTAAAGAATCCAACAGCACAATGTATTCAAAAGATTTAAAGTGTCAGCTCCACCACACTATGTAAAGACCTTCCCCACCTCCCTGAAATTACAGTGCTTAAACAGAAGTATCACAGAATCCTCATTTCCAGTGGATCTTCTTTTCCTGGCTGAGTGAATTGCCACTGAAGTGAGCTAAGTTATAGAAGTAGCAATATTTCCATGAATGAGTTAGAGAACAGTTACTTTTTCTTTCCCCTTCAGGGCAGATTGTCCACCAACCAGGTTTAATAAAATACTCTCCTTCCTTATCAACATCACTTAAGTCTTATGTTTAAGCCAATGACAGGCGCAATACCAACTCTAAACTCACTGTATTGAAGTCATCATCAAAGCTTATCCCAATGTACAATGGCCAAATAATTCCCTCTGGCTCTATGTACTCTTGTTCACCAGGTAGAAATGAAAAACCAAACTCCAGCTGACCTACATACATGAATAGTACATTGATTGATACTTTGGTCAACAAGCCAGAAGGCATCTGTATGCTGATGGACCAGGAAGCTGCTGCCACTGTGGCTAAGCCCACCAGGACACACTGCTGTCATGACCAAAGCCATAAAAAAACATCACAGCTGCGTAAGTCTGCTGTAAGAATCTTTTCAGGTGTTTGTAGGAAGTTCAGGAACTCTCAAAGAGTTCTGGATTTACTGACCTTGTCGGTATAACAACAGTGATTGGAACTCTGAACAGAGGGCCTGCATTAGGCATTGCTGTATCATATCCACACACCTAGCAAAATAAAATACAGAAACATAAAATCTTTGGTCAATATCAAACTGTAGAAGACAACCTTCAACTTAAACTAGTTGCAGAGTATTTTGAATCTTTGTAGTTATCACTGAGGAGAAAAGGTCATTTGACCACTGTCACCGTAGAAACAATAAAACACCAACAATCAGGGAAAAAATTTTTTTTTCCCATTTTAACTCATTTCAAGTCTTTCCTCAAAAATTTTCAAGTTTTCAACCCATATCTGATAGTCCCTATATCAAAAGCTCAACTTTGTTTCAGCTCAGAATTTGTCAAACAGACTTATTTTAGTTCAGCTAAAATATTTTTTATTGCTACATAAAAAATATTTTTATCTTTCTCTCCTAGGATTATGTTTGAAAAACTACAGTTTGATTTACCATGACTTTCATAGTCCAGCTTTAAATACTATCTCTGAAAATCTGTTCAATCAGAGAATCGTTTGGTTTGGAAGGGATCTTACCAATCGCACAGTTCCAACCCCCCTGCCATAGGCAGGGACACCTTCCACTACACCAGGTTGCTCAGAGTCCCATCCAACTTAGCCTTAAACAGTGCCAGGGATGGGGCATTCACAGCTTTTCTGGGCAACCTGTTCCAGTGCCACACCCCACTCACAGTGATTTTGATAAAATGTCCTCAGTGGTACCATAGAAGACTTGCAATTGTAAACATCTCAAGCAAGCACTTCTAAAGAGCAAGCTGGTATCACCTTCATTATGACCAACCACAATGCAGTGGAAACATTTCAGTGTTAAAATGAAGGTTTGTGATGAGAAGAGAGGGGGATAAAAAATGTTTTTTCATTTCTTTTGCGGGACTGAAAGAGGATGGCTGAGAGAGAAAATGAGAACTTTAATGGCTTCCTTAGTACATTGGACCAACTTTGAATGTAGAAGCTTAAAGTCAGCAAAATCTTCTACTGTACATAGCCATTACCACACATTTTTCTCCTTCACCTTCCAAAATGGGATGGAGTAGAGGTGAAGAAACAAGAAAATTTGTTACACCCCTGTGCCCACTCAACTCCTCAAGCTAAAGGAAAATCTTTGTTCCATACAAGACTGCATGGCAACACCACAAAATAGAGAAGTATTTAAAACCACAGAAAACCACGAATCTCTATCCTCAATAATAATACAGGATGGAGATACATAGTCAAAGATTAAGATACATCCAGAGGAAAAAAACTTAATAATTGGTTATTTGGCTTACATTTTCTATATGCTTTTATTTTTTAAACACAGATACTCAAAGTTCTACAGGCATGTGCTATACAACACTGTATAGCACAAGTGTTGCTGAACCCTGGCTTCAGTCTGTATAGTGAAATGCAGTGTGGCACTATTTTCTGGTCTGTACAGCACACAGGTTTTATTTCCTTAAAAATTACTTTTATAAAAAGTTGACAGAGACCCCATAAGGGCACACAAGGGCACAAAACCTTGCTCAGAACACCAATACTTCCATACCTCTGTATAATGTACTCCTCCTCTCAGGCCACGTGGATCCACACGAATATTTATGTGTCGACACTGGTTCATGAGTTCTAAATGACTAGGACACTGGACCCACGGTGCATTTGAAGTCAAAGCTAAATGAAGCTGGAGAGATATTCTTTCAGTGTTTTCTGTTAGGAAACAAATTTAAAAAACACTTCAACAACACAATTATGTGCACATAGTCCACTGTAACACAGTATTTGCCATTAAAATGCACGCACTAGTAAAATATAATAGGAATCAACTCCTTAGAGCCCCTGGATATCACATTCTGCACAAAGGAGAGTGTTCTATATTACTTCTTTTAACTTGACAAAAACAGAATAGCAGCAGTATGCAGTAAAATAAAGGTGATACCCAGCTTTAAAACTCCTCTCCCCGAAACAGTCAAATCCGACAAAGTCAAACGTAGGGTGGGAAGCAATACTTCAGTTACCCACAACATAGTCTGGAAGCAGGTATAAGCTTCCCTCTATAGACAAAGTGTTGCCTTATGCGGAGAAATACAATAAAAAGCAATCACATTGATTTGAATGCTATGCTAGTTACCAAATTACATTATAAGGCATACTAAGCAAGTGGTAAAGTCTATTCAAATTACTATGATAATCTAGTCAGATTTTGCAAACAGTCAACGTGGCAGATTCTGCAAATTAGCTTCTATGCCAAAAATGTATTAAAGCACAGCTTCCAGAAAAGCATCCAATGCAGTTGAAATGTTTTAGCAGGTTCCTCCTGCTCCAAAGATTAATAACACTTTGAAAATTTTCTTCCTGTTTCCTAGTCCTAATTTATCTTAGCTTAATTTTCAGGTATTTCATCACATCTTGAATAAGCAGAGAAAAGAACACACTATTACAGGTACATGAGAAGCAATAAAAGCTCGAAGACAGCTTCAACAGACAAACTGAGCAATCAGCCTCCCTTAAACTCTTACTTACAGTTTCTCTTACTCAGTCTTGTTGAATACACCAGACAGTACAGAAATAACTAGGGAAAACAGGTACTAGGGAAAACTAGGGAAACAATATCTACAAGTACTAGTCATCCATTGCAAATGCCTAATTGTTTTTAGATTGCTTATATCCTGCAGAAGTCTAGTGAAGAATTGTTTTGCGTCACACGTTAAATTTAAAATGCACCAATTGCAATGTAAGCTGTCAAGCAATTAAGTTATTTGGAGTCAGTCACCTGCCCCAATTCATAGCCTTTCTGCCCCCAAATAAACTCATCCCTTTGTCACATGCCAACCTTCTTGATGATCAGTGGTTTTAGGAAAGGAATAATCTCAGTAACAAGAACTCACATGGCTCACTTTGTAAATACAACATAACTCAGTCTCTCAGTGAGTTCCAATTTTTATTAAATACAGTAAATCAGGGCAAAATGGTTTGTGGGAAAAAAAGTCAAACCTTATTTTGATCTGCACAAGTTATTTTTACTCTGTTAGTAATAAAATCTGTATAAATTCCTGTATTGTCCTTAGATATACTTACTAGATATTGAATGGAAGTCTAATTTGTTAAACAAGATTTTTCTCAGGTTGTGAAAACTTAGATAAAGTTCAAATCCAGAATTTACAGTCTTTAAATAACTGAGAAACTAATTTCTGAGTAAGTGCGTTCATCTTTAGAACAGTCATCAACCTTTGTCAAAAATTATCTACAACAAAAAACCTGAAGTTCTGTAATTTCATGAAACGTCAGGGATCTATGATTATTTTTCTCTGTGTCTCCCTAGGCCCCCAACTTCACTTTAGATTTCTACAAAACAAAGAGAGATCTCTTTTCTTCAGTGAGAGAAAGCATGAAGCAACAGACTTCCCAAAAAATATGAAAGCCCTGCAGTTATAAATCTGAGGTTGGAAAGGCACAGTTGTTAATTTGCGATCTTCCTTTACCATGAAACTTAGGGTTACACTGACTCCTTGTACAGTACAGATTCCTATCACTCCTCATTATCACAGCTTTTTGTTTCAAGTTCACACTTGTATTTCCCCGCACCTCCACCTACAAAAGCTCTTTCCTACCTGTATTCTCAGGAAAGACAGGTTCTATGCCAACCCCATGATCAGATGGTGCCGCTGTCTGGGCCGGATCTCTGAGGTAGATTCCACGGTTGCTGCCGACAGTAACTGTGAAGCCGATGTTACTTGTGAATGATGAATTCTGAATGAGGTAGTCATAGGCTTTATCAACCTGTTAGAAAGAGCAAGTTCTAAATTAACAAATTTCAATGTAATAGCAATTTATGCACATTCCCTCCAATATGAAGTGTTGAGCAAGCACAGCAACAAACAGTGAAGTACCTCACAGGCTACCTGAGCCACATGTGCTTGCATGATACTCAGTACAGAAAATGAGGCAACTTTCGCAGTCTGCAATGGCCACAGAGATCCCAGAAAGCCAAGAACATTTAAAATAAAAAAACCCAGCCAAGTCTCCTCTACTATAAATCTATCAAAAGATTCCTATTCAGAGATGACTTCGAAAAAGAGGACTTCAAGGCCCAAACCTACTAATCTAATTTAGGTGACTTCTTCATATGTGGAACAACACTAGTAAAAACATCTAAAACTTTTATACGATAAGAAGGTGAGCAATTCAAAAGAGACAAGCAACAGAATACCCATACAAGTTTTATATATTGGTATGAAGTAAAAGAATCAGGTCATGAAATCCAGACCTGAGCCTAAGTACATGAACTGTCACAATAAACTCACATAACAAATTCACCTTCTTGTTTTAAGAATACACCCTTCTACCTCACTTGCTATATTAGTGACTACAAAAATCTTAAATTCTCTTCTACTTGACAGCAAGGTACCTTCACCAGTGAAGATTAGGGCACTCTCCTTTGAGACAAGTGGACATATAACAGCTTTGTCTCCAAGATCAATTTAAATCACATTTTAACACGATTTAATCACAGACTACTAAAACACCAACTATGACTGGTGCATTCCATTTTTTATTTGACATGGCTATCACCACTGCTGCCTTCTGTATCAAACTCAGCATCACAGATGTGCTTAGCAGACATTACCTACTAGGTCCTAGCATCTCCAGAACATGAGCTTTGGGCTAAGCATTTAATATCTGGCACCTTGAAGCCAAGAGAAAAATCTTGGTCTTTCTATTAGACTAGGACAGGAGCAACTGCAGGCAAAAACCAGGCCCAGCTCTGAAAGAACGTAAGCTTATGCACACAGGGAGACACTCAGTATGCCTTCATCACACAAAGGATCACATCACAGATTTCCAAGCTACTCTGAAGCCCACAGGAAACAATGAGCACTCAGAATGTTTAGTGCAGGCCTGCAACAAAGTCACTGTACAACTGCAGCTGTACTTCTTTGTGAACCAGCGTGGGTATCTATTTTCACTGCCCAGAACTTACAGTTCCAGCTTTTGTCTGGACAGAACAAGTTCAGCTGTCTCTGACAATATATCAAAACATTTTTGGACATTAGGACAGAATTTAGGTGCCCAAATCTACATGTGGGTGATAAAAATCTACATCCCACTTTTATGTCCATGTATCTTTTTAATCAGTTTAAGAATGTATCCAGTTATCACATTTATTTTACAGTAACTGCATGCTGAAACTGGAAGAACTTTCTCATTCCTCCTCCCCTCCCACTACATTCCCTTCCTCTTCCCCAATGAGATTTGAGACTCAAGAAGCACGGAACAAACAGAGTGAGATCCCATCAAAAGCTGCTTTTTTTTTTGTGGGTTAGTTTTTCACTGGCAGGTATTTATATTATACTGGGTTTTTTTTGCTTGCAAGTACCTGAATAATACCATGTCCTTGTGCAAATACTTCTATGTTTTCAGCTTTCACTGCAGTATTTTCTAAAGCTCTTCTGACAGAATGAACAGTGTAATGAACATTATTAGCTTTGAGTCCTGAAATTAAAAATAAGGGTGTTACCGGATAGAACAAAAATTTTGAAAGCGACAGCATTTTTTTTTTAAGAGGAGAAAGTATCTAACCTCTTTGAGATGATGCATCTATGTTTAACATTGTAGCACTTTACCTGACAATACTAAGGCAATGCCTCCACATGCATTGGGAGAAGACATGGATGTGCCATTCATGAGTTGCGTTCCTCGCAGAGTCCAGTTTGGAACAGAAGCAATAGCCCCTCCTGGGGCACTGATACTTACTCCAAGGGCTCCATCAGTGCTAGTGTTAAAAAGCAATGGTTAAAACACCAACTTTTCTTTTTTTTTTGCACAGTTTAAGATAAAGTTATCAGTACATTTAAATGTAAAAGTTCGCTTTAGAGAACATTCACAACATTTTACTTCACAAGAGCCATTAAACCATTAAACCCAAGAAAAAGTGTGCCACCAAGTAACAATTTACAATGTTAATCATCAGCTATGCCTGTTTTACAGTGAGAGGTTTCTAAATTTTCACTCCTTCAGTATTCTCCACCAGACTTCATTTTAGCCAGCAGAGTACTTCCTGGGATTTGAATTAGAAAACGTACACAAACAACCTATTAAACACTTCAATAAATAAATTAGTGTTCTACACAGCCTATTCAATGGTTATTACTTTTAAAGAAAAATAACAAAAGGGAGAGGAAGTCTAGAAAAGATCAAAAATCTAGACTTCTAATTTTGCACATTGACAGCTCACTACCAGTTCAAGTTTTGAATGACAAGCCTGAGACAAGAGGGCAAGGGGAGAACACATAAAAAGTAACATCAAGAGGTAGATCAGGATCAGCTGGGCCTAAACCCCATTTTTTCTTTCACAAGCATATTTAAGAACAGAGCAACTGTATGCCTGTGGCACAGTTAAAGTAACATGTGGTTTTCAACTCTATGAACCAGATACGCTCCATCTTTCTTGCTCTGGATAGACAAAAAAAACTGCACTGCTTGAATAAGGACAGCCCTGCGCCTGAGCTATTAAGTTCTGTGGAGAGGCAGGGTATTTTAGGGTACTTATATCTCACACTAACAGCTTCATATGTCGAATATCTGTCTGAAATCAGAATATTCCAAGTATGATACTGCAATGTGACGTTTGGACATATTTTATGACAGGTGTATATAAACCCATAAAGAGGTTTTGCATCCCAACACCTCTGGACAAGCAGCGCACAGCACATCTGCCTGAAAGCCTCTACTGCTTACTGGGACAGACTGATCCCTACATCAAGACTGCTCTAGCAAACTTCAGGAACTCTCCAATCAGCTGCATACTGCACTCTAAAAAAGGAGACTCTTCCTTTGGCCAGACTTGGCCTTTTAGCTGACGTATGCTCATTCTGACTATTTTACATGGCACAATGACTAAGCACGCAAAAAGCGATTTATATATATGTGTGTGTGTGTGTGTGTGTGAATATGACTATCAAAATTAATTATAAATCCATCTCCCTTTCTCAGCTGAAGGCAGAGAGCACATTTCTCTTTTCCCTACACAAAACACGACAATTCTTCATACTAAGATTCTGGAAACAATATACTTGCCTTTAAATATACATACACCGTAACAGCTAGAGAACAATCCCAAAGTCTAAACACAGGCAAGAAGTCAAGAAGAGATGTCACTATTTTTTTCTTCATTAGTTGATCACATTACTATCAAATGCTTCTGAGACATGAAATAAAAATTGGAGTTTACATTGCCCTTAAAAATTTCTTTTCTAGATCTTTCAGAAAATTTTCTGTAATGTGAGGTAGAAAGCAATTTTTTCTGCCTACTCACACCTCTACTAGACTCAAGCAAAACCAAGTAAGTTATGCCATCACAGCAATGTCACTAAAGTCGGAAGTAACACCACTGCAATAACAGTATTTATTTTAATCTTCAACATTTACAGCATATTTAACTTCACCACCACACTAACTTAATGAAATAAATGCTATAGAAAAAAGTAAGTTTAAAAAAACCAAACAATCTTTCAGTAACTTTTTTCAGTATCATCTTTGAATAGGTCTGCACCCAAATACCTTCCTGAAAAATACAGGCTGTGCTAAGGCAGTTCCATGCTATTCACTCTCCCCCAGGAGTTCCAGAGCCCAACATACAAAAGTGTTGCCAGAAAAGCAGGCTAGTTATGCTCTTTCCACAGGAAAGAAATACTTTTATTTTGGTATTAGTGACCAGTTTTAGATCTTGAGTTACATAATCTGAACCCCAAAGTATCAATTTGTTCTTGGAATATAACCTACCTAGGCCCTCTGGATGACCAAGTGTATTGATTTGCTGGCAGTTTTTCTCTTAAGGAGTATTCAGCAACCATCATGTCAGGTGACACGTAGGCACCAACACCTGTAAAAAACATTAAAGTGTTTTAGAAGTAATAAGAATTTTTATTAAAAACTAAAGTAAAATACTTCTGTGGTTGAAATTCATTATCAGAAGAATTCTTGCTTGACATTTAAAATGGAAACACATTTTCCATCTCATTAAATCCAGATATTTTTGCAAGACAAGGGTAAAACATCATGCTGTGCAGTAACAATGCTGATGGGCACACTGTATAATACTAAAATATCATGTAAACTTCCAAGTTTCACTTTTACTCAGCTGGAATATTCACCTTCTACATTTCTTTCACAACAGGTAGCTTTTACATGTCTTCTCTCTCTCTCCTGCTCCCCTTTTCTCTGTTTACACTGCTCTGCCACAAACTACAACAACTGCACATCAGAGCAATCCATGTGAATTGGTTCATGTTCACATGGCTCACAGCTACACCCCTGGAGCAAATGGCCACATCCACACATCTCAAACAGTCGGGGAGAGTCTGTACTGGGTATCAGTTCCACGTGCACAGAGTATGTAAATGACTACTTCAAATCCTGATAAAGTAGCATTTCTAGAAGAGAATGCCAAGAATGCACATTGCAACTATGTCATTTACCTATTTGAAATGGTAATGCTCCACTTTGTTTATGGCACAAGCACTACCAGGCTGGTAGAAAACTACCATACCAAGCTGACAAACTTGGCAAGACCCGTGTCTGTGTGAAGCCAACCTGTCAGGTGTATTTTGCTTTACCCTCAAAAAACAAAAACTCTACCTGGCTCGCTCCAGATGGAGGACAGGAGCAAGCCACTTGGCATGTGGAGTGAATAATCACCCAGTCTCTAGAGTGATACAACTAAATTGAATTGATAGAGTAAAGGCACTGTAAGAGCAAAGCCAGTGCAGACCTGGAAAGAGCTTGTTAGTTCCAGTTCCAACTCCCAGTCTCAGTAGTGATTTAATAGCAGATAAACTTTCAGAAAGTAATCAGCATTAATTCCACTAGCTGCCCTGGAACAGCAGCTCTCCAGCTTTCAAGACTTCATGCTAGTCTCCTTGCACACTTTCATAAGAATTCCGATACTTAAAAAGCATCTTGTGTAATGCACTAGTGAGGCAATAGAGGATTTATATAAAAATTAAGACTAAGGAAGTTACCCCTGAATGCCAGACATTTTGCTGAATCTCACAACTCAATCCTTCACTAAAATATCAAAATCATATATTAACCCATCAGAAAAAGAATTTTAATGACAGTAATAGACTTGCACAGCTGGAAGAATTCCTCCCCTACAAGGATTTGTCTAGGTCCTGACATGGGACTATTTTATATCCAAATTAAAAACATCTGTTTCACTAAAAATAAAAATTAAAAGTATCTGATAAAGACAGATGATCCAAAACTGTAGTTCTAACAATTCAGAATGCATTGCAAGACTTTCCAGAAGATTAATTAGAATCCAACTTAGAATCATATTTCTATAAGTTGCATTTACCAGCAGGTATTGGTTGGAGCAAAGTGGTGTGCTTAGACAGTTACAGTTGAAAATGTAATCCTGAAATATTCAAATAAGTCAGACCAAAGATTTCTTTTGCAAATTTTATACAAAGCCACATCAAACCAAGACCATTTGCCTCCTACCTATTTTCCACATAAGTAAGGTCCTGAATTGTAAGTAGATAACAATCTAAATTTGTATACCTAAGCATAGAGCAAGTGCCTCTCTCGGAATTAACCTTGTAGCCCAGCAGACAATTTTTTTAGATTTACTTCAGCAATCAAATACGTAACAAAATTTGAAAAGACAGAAGCTGAATACTGTCAAAAATTTTTTCAGAACGGATTATTTACCTATTACACTAGATGTAGTTCCACCAGGACATCCTACTGTAGAAAGGCAAGGACCATTATTTCCTGCACTTGAAACATAGATTACATTGTGTTTCCACACTGCTTCATTAATCACTTCACAAATTCTCCTGAAGTAAGAGAAAGAAATAAATCATTTACTCAACAATACTGCTTTCTGCCACAGGACAAAGCTCCCATTTCTAGTAGAACCTCTGACCATTCGTCAAACAAGGAATACTATGCAGCCTGCTTCCCACACCTAGCAGAGGCGGTTCCAGTACAGAAGCTGACCACAACAATATCTTCTGGTTTCAAAAAGGAGTAACAACTATGTAGTGATCTTAGGTCTTCAAAAAATACCCCACAGATCATGTGGTGTTGCAACTACAAAAGTTCTTTGTTATGTGAAAATATTATTTGTATATGTATTATAAATCGGTTTATTGTATATTTGTGTACATATTATAAATTAAAAGCTTTGTTATGGGTCTACTTCTTTCAAAGCCAGTTTAAAATTTATACTGCACAGTTTATAACATATGAATCATATAAGCCTGGATAACTCACTCTTAGTGACTAGGTGACTTACACAAAACTCAACAAATACAATTCCACCTCTGTGAAATTAAAATACTTTAACCACAGTACTACTCACCCAGAATTTGGCCAGTGTGTTGCTTCTCCATAGCTGTAGTTGACAAGATCACATTTGTATTTTATTGTTTCTATCATCTGATAAAGTAAAAATGGAAGGCAAAATATGTACTCAGAGAAAGTAAGTTACTTCAGGAATGACAGAAAACGTCTGCTTAAACTGATCTGCTACATATCTAAGAAATACAGATAAATCTCTTGACCCTAGAAAATAATTTACTGCAACCAGTTATATGCTATTTTCCCAACAAACAAAGAAAATTTTAAAAACCTCCTCCCTGAATAGCCTTATTCTTGCCATGTTCCCAGCTATAAATTAAGACATTACCCTAAGACAAAACTGCGGACAGCAGACATCATCAGCATTGTCTTTAATGTCTGTCCTCAAGAACATAAAATTCTCCTTTCCTGTACAGTTTGGTTGAACTCCAAAAAGTTGCAAAAAAATTATCGCTCATGTTGCTATATCAAAATATTCTATGGGCTAGAAATACAATTTTCTATTTTCAGATCCTTTTCTTGTGTAAAATTTCTCCTTACCAACTCACTGTACAGAAAAGCTCTTTATCATTAAAAGGAACGATATTTTTCCTCACTTGTAAGAGGAAGAGTTAACACAAATACAGCAACATAGGTAGATACTAGTCTCTATTCTAGATTTATGTCTTCTATAGTTATTTAAGTAACTACAAAAAAATACACTGATAACAGAAAGAACTTTTAGCAAGTATGCAAGTAACTTCTCTCATGCATCAAGCTAGTCAGACACTGCAAGTCTGCTACCCTGAAAAAACTTTTTAAGTGCTCTATGCAACAGAAGTCTTGTTTTATATTAAAACACTAGTTTTAAAATATGCTTTAAAATACACTTTGGTTGCTTTTATGGTTTTTGGTTGGGTTATTTTTGTTAGGGGTTTTTTTTGGTGGGAAGGTGGTTGGGTTGGTTTTTTGTTTTTGTTTTCTTTGTTGGAAATATTGTAGGACCATAAAAACAAAGCCTATAAACAAGTAGGGCATGAAGTTTCACAATATTCTACACTTAAGTCACACTGCTGAGATTAATCATTTATTCAGTGAAACACCCACAGCTCTTATTAGACCAGTGCCAGTTTCCATTGTACTTAGTCTCGTATCACCAATCTTGATTGCAAGAATCTGAGCTCCAGGAGCCACACCATTTCGTTCTGGTTCTTCTGGAAAGTATCCAGCTGCAATACTAGCCACATGTGTTCCATGTGCTCCTGTGCAAATGAAAAGTATGTATGTTTAGTGGACTTCCTTTATATGAATTCAATACGCTACGGCTCAATTAATTTTCACTTATTGAGCTGTAAGCACGTAAATCCAGTCACTGGCCAGTCACCAGTGGTGCTGATACCAAAAGGGTGACAGTGTTCCCCAGGACTCAGCAGTGGAGCCAGCCCTGTTTAATATTTTTATTGATGAACTGGACAAGGGGATCAAGAGCACCCTCAGTCACTTTGCAGACAACAAGTTGGGTGGGAGTGCTGATCAGCTGGAGCATAGGAAGGCTCTACAGAGGGATCTGGACAGGTTGGATCAATAGGCTGAGGCCAACTGTATGAGGTTCAACAAAGCAAACAGCTTTTTGAGGAGAGAAAGAAGGCAGCAGGAAGAGAGGAATGAGGCATTAAATTAATTCCACTAACAAAAGTTACTTTGAAGGCTCAACGCTTCCTACTCAAAGTTATGAATATTACACCTGAGACAACTCAGATAGCAGGGATTAAGAAAAGAAAACAGAACTGCACAGAAACAAAAAGAAAGAAAGGAACAAAAAAGTTACCATCTATTCGGAAACCTAGACTGCTTATCTCTACTGAGATGGGATAGTTTCATGAGGAATTAAGACCATTTTTTCAAAGCAAATGCATCCATACCATCCTAACCACTCCGTTTACTTCCAAAATAAACCATGATTATTTAAAGAATACACTAAAAAGGGTTCAGAGTGGTTGGATATACAGCTATGACACCTGACATAACAAAAAAAAGTTTGTATAAACCTAAATTAAGATCAATACCTGTTTTGTTCATGGATATTATATTGAAGATTCTTAAAGTATACAAGTGCAAAGGAGAGCAACTAAAAATCAATCATCACCCTATATTTAACAAACAAAACAAAAAATGGTTTTTTGAAAGAAGGTTCTCTTTAGTTTAGGCTTTAAGATACAGGAACACCTTAAAGAGTACCTAAGTGCAAACGTTCTATGTATATATGCTTATGTACATAAAGTTGACAATATTTCACACAAAAATTCAAGTTTGGTAATGAGCTGCCATTATAGATTTAGTTAAGGAAATACGAGTATTGATTTCAAAAGCCGTAATAACAGACGCTGTATTACAACAGCTGCTTTAAGCCATCCCAAGTATCAGAATCAGGACCCAATTATTGCTTCTCATGATACCTACTTAGCACCAAAATGTTCTTAAGATTACTTTCATTTACCTCCACTTGTCACAATGGAAAGGAGGTTTCCATCATCATATATATTCACAGAATAATTCAACATCTCAGATGTTCCAAAAGATCCATATTCCTGAGCCTCTTTGTAGGTTCTCAGCACTGTACAGTTAGCTAAGTCACCACTCTCACTTGTATCTATGCAGGCTCTGTTGACAAAAATAAACAAACAAAAATCCAATTTCCCAGCTGCTGCAAACTTTTGGTTATCTACCCTCTCCAGCTGAGCACAGCACAAAGACTTCAAGAAAGTTTGGTGTTTACGGTATCTTTAAATAGATATTTAAGCAACTTTTTAAAACCTGGTTGTTTGCACTTAAGATTAAGAACCCATGAAGTTATCTAAATAAAATGATTTTCAAAAACTACTAAATTCAAATAAATCAGTATTTGAAAAGCAAACATATGAAAATTCATGCAAGTTCAAGGAAGAAATTTTACTCAAGGTAGATATTCAGTGCTGGTACACAAACATTTGAAGTTTTACTGTCTTGTATGATGTACATTTTCAGTCAAGAAATGTGCCATGTTACATCCTGAAGTCTGTGCACAGACACCTGTTTTGTTTTGGTTTTTTTTCATATCACCAATGGATAGTGAAAACAGTTTTATTCTGCTTCAGAAGAAAAATGCCAAAAGCTTACACTCATTTCACACTGTCTTCAATAAGACTTTATTCTACCCTATCTTCATTTGGGACCAGAATTTTGTCAAGAAACTCAACTGATACAGCAGGATTATTTTAAAGAGAAAAATACTTACAACCTCTATAAAGAGGGCACATATAAAAGGTAACAAGTCTTCAATGCAAGCTGTTGTTTTATGTATAGAACAAGACATTTTAGACAAGTTTAGTCACTTACCTCCAGGTCTCACCATCATACCACACTACACAATCATATACTGGACCAGGATCACTGTATTTTTTCTCAAAAGAATTCAACAATTCCACTTGATTTTGAAGTTCTTCCTTTATTAGCTTATTTACCTAATAAGGCAAACAAAATTCAGTTAGAGTATTTCCAAAATTATTACAAGATAGGTAATCCTACATTCTCTTCTGGTGCTATACATTTGTTCCATTACTTTCTCAGGAATGTTAGACTATCCTAGGACTCACAAACATCTAGAAGTTCAATGGCTTTCAAGAGTGCACTATTTATTTTTGGCCTATGATGTAAAACTACTTCTAATTTCTGTAAGTGTAACATTTAAAGCCATTATTTTCTTAAAGACTGTTGAACGATAAAGTAGTATCTGAGGCATTTCTGGTACTTCATTGAAATAGTACACAGTTTACAAAAGAAAGAATATGTTTAGAAAATTCCGTTTTAGAAAATTTGAACGCAGCAAGGATGGTGGCATCAAAAATTAGTACATTTAATTAAAAATAAAACTTACTGAAAATATCCAACAAATTTTTTGAAGTAATACCATTTTCATATTTGACATCAACTTTCAAAAGTGAACAACACTAAGCAAACCAAACAACCATCCATATAAAGACTTCTAAAATTAATCAGAAGATACGCTGGTAAGTTACCTGCCAAAATACTCACAAGTACCTTTTCTTCACTCATCTAACGAAACATTTTAATCCTGTCAGCCAGTAACAAATTGTTGCAAAGAACAAGTTTGTAAATTTAGACTTAATGCAAACCTGTGAGGGAGAGCTATGAGCAGCATCAAATTCTTCCTGTTTCCTACAGGCCTCTGCTAGAGCCAGCCTGTGAATAGGATCCCAGAGCTTTTCCTTGCGCTCTTTCTGTAAAATAAAACAGAGGTTCGTCAATATATTAAGAAACATATGTCAAAGTATGATGTCTACAAAAATAATCTGAAATTCTGATTTGAGACAACGGCTAAAAAAGTTCCATACAATAGTATAAATAACTATAAATTGCCACACAATTGAAAAAAAAAAAAAAAGGGTATCAGTAGTTTCTGTACTTTTTGCCTCAATGGACCACTGTGAGGAGGAGCACTGAGCCACCTCCTGTTGCTCTGAAAAAAATCACAGAAGAAATGGATCATGTAAATAATAAAAATCAGAGAGAATAGCTTGCAAGTGCTGGTTAGCAGCCTAAGTATGTTAGCAAATCACATGTTGCGGTTTTCTAACAAAATCAAGAAACAGAACAATAAAATATGACTATATACCAGAAAGAAAAGATAATTCTTCCTTACCTGAATCCTCTCCTTAAGAGCTTTAGGATAGATATCATAGCCATTTTTAATGCCAATGTGATATTTGCCTGAAGGATTTACCCACTGTGCTGGAATCTACAGAAAAGTATATTTAGAAATAGGTTAACTAATGGCATTAAAAAAACTCCACAAAGAAAAAAGCCCAACACTGTGTAAGAGAGCTTAAGCAGAACAAACCTGCAAATACCGCCAACTTAATTCCCTGTCTCCGTAACTACTGCACTGTGTCCACAACATGACATGGCATTTTCAATCCAGTTCCCAAAGAATCAGTATCAGGTCATGTGACACTGCCATTTAACATCTTTAAGTATCAGTTGCCCTGATAGTCTACTTTTAAAACACAAAGCCTCAGCTTTACTGACTTTACTGGGGAGAGGCCTAGGGAAATAATAGTACTATAAATGAAAAGACACACTGACATGAGAGAGTATGGTTGGAAATCATGACAAACATCTGAATATCTCATTTCACATCTTGATGCAATTTAGACTCAGTATATCAGGATCTGCTCATCCTAGTAACAACAGTAAAAGAGCAACAGATTCAGCCTTACAATCATCTTCCATGCAAAATTAATAAGAAAGTTGACAGCATGGAGAGATCCAAAGATGTAATGCCCCCTCATCACATCATCAATCAAATCAGGAAATCAAGAACATGTTAGCAACATTAGCAGTTCTGTGTACCCAAGACCTCTACCAGATTTCATGTCCTTTCTGAAAACCCTACATCATTTCTGTTCTATGCATAGTGAGAATTCAGTGAATATACAACTAGGTCCTCACAGATTTTTCAGTCTCTAAAACTATTCACCACGAGCTTAACACAATTCCTCTTGCAGCTTACGCAAATGTGGAAAATACTAGCATTTTTAAAGACACAACTGTGTCTGATAGTTTTAAAGCATATTAGCATATTTTCTTCAGCCAATTTCCAAAGCTATATCTGATACTGTTTTAAATAAATAATTAATTATTATCCAGCCCCCAAAAAAGCCCTGTACACAGCCCCATTCAGCTACAGAAAATATTAGAAATAAAGATATATAAAAAGTGTAAGAAACACTAAGCAATCTGCATGAAGATGAGCAAGTGCAGCATTAGGTTTGGGCATGATCTGGTTTGCTGGTGTCAGTTGGGCTAGGCTTGATTTTTCTTCAAAGTAGCTGATATGGGGCTGTGTTTTGGGTTTGTGCTGAACACTCTTAATAACTCGGGAATATTTTACCTGTTGCTGGGCAGCACTTGCACAGAGTCAAGGTTCTCTACCAGGCTTTTTCTCTCACCCACCCCAAACAGTGAGCAGGCTGGAGATGCACAAGGATTTGGGAGGGGACATAGCTGGGACAACTGATCCCAACTGACCACAGGGATATCCCATACCATATGGCATCATGGTCAGCATATAAAGCTGAGGAAAGAAGGAAGAAGGGGGCATCGTTCAGAGTGATGGCATTTATCTTCAAGTCACCACCATGTGTGGAGCCCAGCTTTCCTGGAGATGGCTGAACACCTGCCTGCCCATGGGAAGTGGTGAATGGATCCCTTGTTTTTCTTTGCTTGCGTGCAAGGCTTTTGTTTTACGTATTAAACTGTCTTTATCTCAATGCATGAGTTCTCTCAATTTCACCCTTCTGATTCTCTTCTCCCCGTATTGCGGGGGGAAGGCTGAGTGAGAAGCTCTGTGGTGCTTAGCTGCCAGCTGGACTTAAACCACAACATCTGGTTAAAAGGAAGTAAGTTCTGTAAAAACCAAAACAGGTTATAAATTTGCTGTTAAGCAAAGAAGATGATGTCCAGCGGTGTCTCTGTACCACCAAATACTCACCTTTAAAGTTCTTCCAGAAAGACCAGTAATTTCTCCATCTTTAGGTTCTGCAATGGTACATGTAGTTACATCACCACTGCCTGTGGTGTCAATTATATCAATTATCTTGGGTTTCCCATCAGTTGTAATCTGAAAATATGAGCACAGAAGAATTAAAAATGTACTTGATTACCCTTTAGCACACAAACCAGAAAAGTTTTGTTGTTAAAAATATCAACTAGCTTTCTTAGACACCCAGCCTTTAACTGAAGGACATAAAACTAACTTGAACTCAAGACAAATTTTCAAAGAACTAAGACCAATATGTCCATCTTTCTGGTTCATACAAATCCTCTTATTTCTAATAAGGATTTAGAAGAGAAACAAGTAAAAACACTGTATCAACAAAGCACAGGCAGCCTCAATTTAAAACCAAGCCTAAATTTGCAAAAAACATATTTGCAAGAACTACTGTTTGTTTCCATATTATTTGCTGTGTTGTTTCTGACATGTTGTTCTGTTTTGCCTCATTCTGGACAAATATTATAGTAATGAGTACACAAGCAAGAAAGTGAAAGGTGCTGAAGTACAAGCTCTCACAAGCTGTAGTCTCTTAACTGAGCTTAAAGGAACCTAAAAGGAACACAAGCTACCATTACCTTATTTTTCCTATTTCAGAGATTCTGCTTTGTGTTTTAATCTATTTGAACTATTAGTAGCTATGGCTATATACATCTAATACTTATATAAGGAGTATTTTTGCCAGGGTGAGGAGAAGAGCTGACTACCTATAAAGAGTTTATGGGCATAAATTTAAAGCCTCCTCAAATTAAAACAAAACTGGCCCTGATGGACTTTAAAGTAGTTGCAGGCAACTAAACATGACAAAAGAAACTATCTAAAGCTCCCTTCACCTAGAGGAATCTCTTAAACAACTACCAATAGTACAGTTAAGCATTTCTTATTTATTTAACATTTAGCAAAAATACTCAAAGTTATTTTCTTGCAATAACATGCTTCATCTAGTAGTTCCTAGTTTATACAGCACATAAACTATATTTCATGTACAGTAGTATTTGCTTGAATATGAATTCAGAGGGCTGGAGCACCTCTCCTATGAGGACAGGCTGACAGAGCTGGGGTTGTTCAGCCTGGAGAAGAGAAGGCTCTGGAAAGACCTTATGGCAGCCTCCCAGGACCTAAAGGGGGCCTATAAGAAACATGGAAACGAACTTTTTACAACTGCACAAGCAGCGATAGGACAAGGAAGAATGACTTTAAACTAAAGGAGATTATCAGGCTAGGTATAAGGAAGAAATTTTTCACTACGAGAATAGTGAAACACTGGAACAGGTTGCCCACAGAGGTAGTGGATGCCCATCCCTGGAAACATTCAAGGTTAGGCTGGATGGGGCTCTGAGCAACCTATCTAGTTGAAGATGCCCCTGTTCATTGCAGGGAGATTGGATTAGATGGGTTTTCAAGGCCCCTTTCAACCCAAACCATTCTATGATTCTATGAATTGATCATATGCACATATTTTTACAGTTCTACATCAAAGACTGGTGTAAAAAGAAAAAATGAATCAATCATCTTCCTAGTATCTCCCATACATTAACTACACTGAAAGTGAAAAAAGCTTCGCATTCAGAAAAGCAGCAACATTCGCCGTTTTCTACCATTTAAATATATGGTATTGTTGCCTTTATTCTCTATGAATAATTTTGGTGTTAGACATAACATACGGAAGGTACTTTTGTTCCAATAATGCTCTGGAATTGTGAAGTCAGCTACTGGAAGCTACCATCACACTGTTTCATAAAAGTCACTCATGCTACCAAAAGGACAAGAGTGAGGCTCTTATCGCATCTTAACAAACAAGGATAGATACTTCCATGGTCTCAAATTCTCATGGCTTAAAAAAACCAAACAACAAACAAAAACCCAACCAAAACCCATACAAACCAAAAAACAACCTCCCAAAAACGAAACAACAAAAAAACCAACCCAGACAAACAACAAGCAACACCCCCAATGAAAACAGGCTTAAAAAAATAAAAAGAACCAACCCCAAATATTCCAAACCCATAGCAACCATAAAAAGAGCATCAATTTCACTTCCCAGAAGGTAACAAGTACTGCTTTTGAAGAGGCTTGCTAGGGAAGAATTTTCATTACAGAAACCAACACTGCTACTCTGTTCACAGAAATTCAAGTTCACTGAAGAAAAATCTTTAAGAGCATGTTAACCTGGTAAAACATCTACTGAACAACAGTTACCCAGTAGCAAAAATTGACTTGTGGAACAGTGTGTAGGCACTGAACCATATTTTCAAGCATTTGTAAATAATGTCTTCAGTCTTGGCCTCAACTCACACAAAAGTCAAGAGCTGCTCTAATACTAAAGCAACTGCAAGTCAAATCTGAGTTTATCAGCACTGGACATTTTCCAGTATGCCTCTACTCAAAGTGAACTATTTAGCAATCAAAAGTACAAGGAAACAAGAATGAAAATGTAATCCAAGGTGACTTGTTTAAAGGAGGCAAGTTATACAGCAACAGGTGGCCAGAACACAGATTTATGCTGCAGCAAGCTTGGGTAGGTTTAGAAGTTGTTTCCTAGCCAGAAAGACAAGGTGCAACTCCTACACTCTACGGCTCTTTGCCTCCTAGCTGAAACCTAGCAGGCCCACACATGCACGTGAGTTTGTACTGTCAGAACCAACAAATCAGAGTCTTTCAGTCAGACACAAGAAACTCAGAGTTTCAGCTGGTCCAAGGGTCAATTCCTAACAGCAGCAATCCAGACAGGTTCACGGTAATTTAGTGCAAGTAACCGATACAGCAGCTCCTGCTGCCATGAACTGCTCTTCAGCACACTGCCCACCAGCAGCAATGCCAGAGTGAAATGCAAGAGTTCAGCTCGGTTTTCCTTTGCAAACCTTGTAATTCTGAGTTTAAAATTATAATGAAAAATAATAAAGTGAACTTGATCAATTCCCTTATGTGAACAGAAGAGTCCTGAAGTAATGAATTGATTACAGACAGAAGGTACATTTTACTACCTTTTGCATTAAAATTAAAAAAAAGAACTTTTATAGAGTTAAAAATATTTTATACTGTATTTAGAAAAAAAATCCTCAATCCTGCCTTAATTATCATGGCTTGCCTACAGGCATTTGAAAAACAAATTATTAGTTTAAAACTGAAAATTATTTTGTTGCTTATACATTTCTGCTTGAAGTTTGAAAATCCTACTTACATGTTAGTTCTGACTTTGTAAAACAGATAAATTAGTGAACTCAGAACGCTGAAATTAATCTATGTGCATAATCCTGGCACCTGATCAGTTATAATAGAAACAGAGAAGCACCAGTATCTATGACAATCCCAATGGAAAAGGGAAAGCCAGATGCATTTGAGCAAGTTTTTGCCAGCCCATAGAATTACTGACTCCAGCTGACAGCTACTGCAACCACGAGAAATGAACAAATTCTTCAGCACTTTGGTCACGGGACAGCTGATCATCATCACCACAAATAAAATAACTTCCAAGCAATTTTTTTTTTAACTCAGGGCTGAAAAGCAAGTAAAACCAAACTAGCTGCTACTGCTAAGAAGTTGTCACATAAAAGTACAAGCTAATGTTAGTAAATAATAATTCCAAAAGCCACTTCACAAAATAAATACATTTGCAAGAAGCAAAATGAACTGACTTATCTATCATGAAACATAAGAAGCCACAACAGGAACAGGGAAAGGACAGGGTGGGGTAGAGCGAAGACTATACATACACAACCACAACACTCCAATAAATGCACCTAAAATTTCACCAGTCACTGTGCCTTAATGAGGAATTACAAACCGTGACTTGGCAGACAGTAGGAAATACATTCTACCAAAAGCACTGAAAGGGGAAAAAACTCGAATGAAAGCAGACAAACTAAGCTTTACAGTTGCTGTCAACTGGTGGAAAAGCAACAGAAGAGGAATTTCCTAGAGGGTACTGGCTACAAAAGATTCATAAAGAAAAGGAAAGTAAGTACAAGCTAGATTAACATTTTATATGTCAAAGAAAGCAAACCAACAGGAAAAAGATTTAAGAAGGTTTGTTAAGCTTAAGAACTAATCTCTCTGCAGCAGCAAGCATCCAGGGAAGAATATAAATATAGTGGTATTTCCCTGTTAAACTCTGTACCCAAATCTTTCTGTCCCTCGAAAATGGAGCAAACACTGCTATCAATGTTTGCAAACCAAGTCACAGAATCAACAAGCAAAGGAACCCTACCCAGGAATGAAACACTAGAGAACAACAAAGAAATGAACTGCTTTGTTTTGACTAGGAACTCCATTATATTCATAACAGGGTAGCTCATTTTAGCCTGTAATAAGTCATTAATTGGAACTCAAAGCTGTAATACCTATTAACCTTGCTATAGATAATGTCTCCTCTTCCCTCTAAGTAACTGATTCAACTCTCAGAGTTCTAACTCTATGCCAGGCCAGGAATTGACAATAAGACTGACAGTAAGAAAAAGCAGCAGCAGCAAAGACAGGGGTGTAAAAAACAAAAAAAATCCAAAAATTGTCCCAAGGTTAGAAACTACTTCTTGCAGTACAGCTATGCTGTGTCACTTCCGGTGCCCAGGACACTGATTCATTGCACGGAGGCAAAATGTAAACTGCCAAATACTCCAGAGAGTGAGGACATTATCTTGCTGAATATCTACAAAGCTATTCTAGACTGTGTGCTGCCCATGCCTCCTTTGCAACTCCCTGTGCAGTATGTCTCCCCAGTCTGTGGTTTAGCAAGTCGCTTAAGCCACGTCTATTAAGTGGGCAGCACAGAAGAATCACAGAACTTATTTACAGGTTTTCCTAACAACCCTGCAAACTTACTCTCACCCACCGTAACATGAATTCTACACCCTGCCCTCCAAATTTTTTACTTCTTTTACAAATCTTGTACTTCACTACCTGAGATTTTATCCTGTGCATAAAGAAAATAAGTTGGAGAAAACTGATACGGTCAACACTGAGATCATGATGGTTCTTAAGTATCCCTTATGAGCCTTGGGTTACCAATATCAGAACACAGCTTCCCACTGCTGCCCATAAATTTATATTGGGGTTTTGTTGTTGTTTACCACTCCTCATTCATAACTTCTAGAAACTTAGGGTTTTTTGCTTTTATATGTGAAACTTCAGAACTATGCACATCATCCAATTTATATTCATATCTTCCTAATTATCTTCTGCTACTTTCTGCTCTGCCCATTGTATTATCTTGCTTTCTATTTGGCTAGCTTTCATTAAACTTTCCAATTACTATTCCACTTACCCACAACTTCTTGCCAAAAGCACCAGCTTCATTTCAGCTTAAGTCAATCAAAGCTACAGCTGTCCACTCCTTCCTTCCACCCAACCTGTCCTCTTAACTCATCTTTTAGTTTAACCGAATCCCATAAGGAGTCACTTCAGAACACGGGACTAACGATCTGCCAGGGTCAAGTTCCAGAACGAGGTCACAAAGGAGTTAAATCTACACCAAAGAAAGGGTGGAAACCAACACAAGCCCTGCTTAGTCAAAACAAAACAAAACAAAGGATTCAGCATCCAAGTGAGTTGCATACAACTCGGAATCATTCCTCCACGGACTCTTCTGCCATCACTCAGGAAAAACATGTTGACAAGAAATCAAAAGCAGCAGTGACACAAAAGGCCACATGCAAACTTACACGATAAAAAAATGTTAAGAGACAGGGGTTAGAAGAAATAAGAGCTGAGAAATGCCCAAACTGACATCACACACAGAAATTTACAAAACCGAGTGGAGACACAAAGCTGGCAGATCCAAAAAAAAAAGCTGGCGGAATCGAATTTTATACAGACTGTTACTGCAATAAAACGCACGACAAATACACTAAGAAAGACGGTATGCAAATCGTGCCAGAAATATACTTTTCATGTAAAAGACCTAGGCGGCTGTGTGTAGCCTCGAGCTACCTACTTGCGAAGTAACGCCAAGGTTTAACAAAAACACAAAGCGTTCCTTTATAATGAGCTCTGCGTGAGAGAAGGCAGCCCAAGAGATTTAAGTGCCCTAACACGCCTGTGGACGGCTTAGGAGGAGGATCCTCACGGCAGCACCCGGAGTGACCGGTGTGGAGCCCCTGGCTACGGCATCTCCCCGCCCTCCCGCACCGGAGCCCCCGCTCACGCGTGCTGGGCGGGAACCGAGAGCGAGCACACAGCCACGAGTCCCCGGGAGAGGGACAGTCCCCGTGACAGGGACAGTCCCCGGGACAGCCTTCCGGGGCCTCCCTGCTCTCGCCACCGCTGCCTCGGGCCGCCCGAGTGCCATGGCCGCCCCCGTACTCGTCCCCGTCCCCCCGGAGTCGGTCCGGCGGGACCTGGGGGCTCCTTGCGGGCCGCGGCCGCCACCCAGGACCGCCGCCGCCCCGCTCTACCTGCATGCCTGGCGCCCCGGGGTCCACGCCGGTGTCCAGCACGGCCAGCAGCACCCCTCGCCCGTCGAAGTCGGGGAAGCGGGCGAGGAAGGCGGCGGCGCCGGTCTCCTTCTTGGGCAGGAGCCCGTGGAACGGGAACGGCTCCTCGGCGGCGGCCGCCATGGCGCGCAGACCGGGGCCGGCGACGGTGGGGCGGGGGGGGACAGGCTGCGAGAGGCCACGGGAGGGCGGCGCATGCGCGGCGCAGACCCGCCGGCGCGCGGGGACGAGCACCCCCTCGTGGCCCGCGGCGCGAGCAGCGCCGACGCGAAACTGACGAATAGGACGCCGAGGTGGGCGGGGCCTGCTGTGGAGACAGCCAATCACGGGAAGGACGTGCTGCACGCGCCGGGGCCGTGGCGGCCACGTACGGCAGCGGCGGGAGCCGAGGGCACCTTCCAGCTCCGCTGCCTGCGGGCGGGGCCGCCGTGGCCTCCGGGGGGCCGGTCCCGGGCTGCGGCCTCGGGTCCTGCACGCGGCAGAGCGGGTCTTCCGAACCAGAAACAGAGTCACGGAATCACTTAGGTTGGAAAAGACCGCTGAGGTCATCAAGTTCAAGCTATGACCGAACGCCACCATGTCAACCAAGCCATACACTGATTGCCAAGTTCAGCCTTTCCTTAAACACCTCTAGGGACGGTGACTCCACTACCTCCCTGTTCAGCCCATTCCAATATCTAATCACGCTTTCTGTGACGAACTTCTTCCTGGTGTCCAACCTGAACCTCCTCTGGCACATATCTTGAGGCCGGTTCCTCTCGTCCTGTCGCTGGTTGCCTGGGAGAAGAGGCCGACCTCCACCTGGCTACACCCTGCTGTCAGGTAGCTGTAGCGAGCAGCAAGGTCACCGCTGAGCCTCCTTTACTCAAATAACCGGTGTGCAAACATTTACTTAGTGAGTTTTTTTTCTTCTTCTTCTTCTGCTGATTCATTGTTCAGGATAAAATAGTCCAGCGATGGCAGTACCACTGCAACCGTTTAGCAAAGAGGAGAAAAAAAAACAAAAATCAAAAAACAACCAACCAAAAAACCCAAAACAAACAAAGAAAACCCCAACCACACAAAACCCCCCCAAAAAACCCCAACAAAACAAACAAAACAAAAATTCCCAACAACAAAAACAACCCAACAAAAAATCAAAAAAAAACCCGTGCCCCAGAAGACTACCTAAAAGCAGAAAAAAACCCCAACCCAAACAAAAAAGTCTACCAAAAAGCCATAGGGAGCTCAAAATAAAATTTTTGGCGAAGTTGTTAAGGGAAAATCTCAACTTTGAACAGAGGTTTCAAAGATATTTTTCTAGCTTTCATGCTTAAATACAAACTTGCAAAAAACCCCAAACAATGGAGTATCTGAAAACATACACACAGAATGTCTTTCGGAAAGATGTCTTGTTTGTAGTGTCTGGCATGAGGCTCTTCAGCCGTTTTAGCTAGTAATAAGTGTAATCCTGGTTGATTTCTGGGGGATCACTTTGCTTGGTTCAGGCAAGTTTCTATTTAGAGTCACCTTGGCAGACAAGGGTAAATTAACATGTTCACTGAAAAGCAAAGGGGATTTTGGCTACTGAGAGTTTTTCTGCTTGTGCATTTTTTGTTTTGCAGGTCTAATGAAATTATTATGGAATGTTTGCCAGATATTAATCTTCATTGAAATGGAACTGACAATTGTTCTTTCTCTAGCAGAAGTGGGAGAGGGTTGCTAGCAAATAGTGGTACTTCCTTTTTTTTTTCCCATTTTGTGAGCTACCATCAGCATTGTCTTCCAGCTCCCTAATGGTTTTAGAGAGCCACATGATTTTTATGCAAGTACTAAAATAAACCTGAAGAGCACTGCCTTAAAAATACATGGTATTTAAAAAAAAAAAAAAGCGAAATCTGTACCATATGAATGTAGTGTATAACTCAATCTGTTTCCCTCTTTGGTTTTCAATCATAAATCAAAATTTTACATTTTGATGTCTGGATACCATGTGCTTAACTTTCTTAGAATGCTGATGGTGTCTGACAGCCATAAGCAGACTTTTTTTTTTATTACGTAAAACTTTGACTGATCTTACCAGAGTGGCGAGAATTACTCTGACAGGATGGTTGTTCACTTGTCTAATACCAAACTCATTGCCTATTTGAAGTTAGTTTTCCTTCTGTGTATCGTTGCTAGTGCATCTCAATGGGAGAAGCTTGTATTTCTGGCAGCATGTTGACATCATCAAAAGTCTCACATATCCTATTCCTAGTATACTTTGAGACATTAAGCGACAACAAATTCTCAGAATATTTCACATCCCATTCAATGAGAAAGCTGTGTGTTATAATTTGGGAACATTTATTACTAACCCTAAGAATTTCTGTCCAGTTCCGTTGCCTTGGTCTCAAAGTTATACCACAAACAACTCATCTAATTATCAGGTACAGATTGTTCAGGTACATATAAATTATGCACACTGCCAAGTAGCAGGGCAGGTTCTGCAGGAAAACCCATGGTTTGAAGAAGGTGTGACAATCAACATTTAACAGACTTGAAAGTGATACTGTGAAAAGAAAAAACCTAATTTCGGTGACAGTCTTTAAAATGTAGCTATTTTGTTAATTGTATGATTACACTGCAGTGTTAGGACATGAACTTAAGGGTAAAGTTGTGCATCTTACTGAGACTCTGCAGATCCTGGGCATACTGAGAATTTTGGAGTTTTAAACTCAGTCCTGAGCTTCTCAGGTTTCTTATGTTTAGTGTGCTAGGTTAACGGTTGGACTAACGCTCCCAAGTCTGCCACTAAAACATGTCTTTAAACTCCACATCTACATCTATTCAAATACTTCCAGAGATGGTGACTCAACCACTTCCATGGGCAGCCTGTTCCAGATGGGGAAAAAATTTTATCAGGACCTGTAGCAATAGAGCAACTAAAAGAGGGTAGATTCAGGCTAGATATTAGGAAAAGTTTGCGTTACAATGAGAGTGGGGAAACACTGTAACAGGTTGCTCACAGAGGAGGTGGATGCCCATCCCTGGAAACAGTGAAGGTTAGATTGGCTGGGGCTCTGAGCAACCTGATCTAGTTGAAGATGTCCCTGCTCATTCCAGGGAGCTTGGACTAAATGGCCTTTCAAGATCCCTTCCAAACCAAACCATTCTATGATTGATTCTATGAACATCTAAATGTCTCCAGTTGGCTAGATTTGCATGGGCATGTGATGCTCCACACAGTCTCTGCTCTGAATACTCCCAGTATGGGTGTGCTTCTAGGTCTGCATCTGAGACCTGGCAAAACTATTCCAGTCTTGACAGCCCTGAGTGATTCCCACACTGCTCATGTGTCAGGCCTGTCAGGATGCCAAGCTTGCCAGCGATCAGTTTGATTTCATGTGCAGCCTAATGCGCTGCGGATGAGAAGACTGAGGACACGTGCTGCATCTTCTGCCTGATGTTACACCCAGAAGTCCCATGCTGGGCTTCAAATCTCTTTTCTGTCTGAGCATGCATCTTTCTGCAAACTATATTTGCTGCTGCAGGGTTCTCTGAGTCAGGCAGTTCTGTTTTGCATAGAAACATCCCAAAGTGAACCCAAAACAGCATGACCTAGTATCTTTCTAGTACAGGCATTGACATGAACGTAGAAGTACTGGGCTGTTAGTTCTTTCTCTAATTAAAATGAACTTATTCTATTCAAAGTATCAATTGGAGTTGCGCCTGAGCTCTTTAAATTTCAGTTGCAAGCAATTACCTTAGTCACTATGTTTCAGTTTTCACCCACTCCTTCTTTCAACCCTGCCTCAGTTACAACACGGGAAGAGGAGGAAACATCCTACCAAGTTGGAGCGTGAGAGGATGTGTTCGATCAAATTGTGTCAGGCAAGGCAGGCACTTCAGTGTTCTGAGTGAGGTCATTAATTACCAAGGTGCTCAGTAGAGACTCTTCCTTATCCCCCCTTTATGAGAGAGGACTGGCTTCAGGGGTAGATAATCCTTGAGTGAGGTGGATGTCAAGGTGTGACTTAATTCCTGCCATTGCCTTCCGTCTCCCTTCCTTTCCCACTGGTTCTTGTTATTCCTGTGTAAGCATAAAACAGCACAAATCCTCCAGAACAAGCAGTTTCCCACTCCTTCCCAGACTGATCCTTGGTCATTCACTCTCATTCTTCTGCTTCCCCAGTCACTTGTGCTGATGTGGCTTCATGATGGAACCAATAAAGGAATAAATCCGTCTGAAAATTAACCCACATAAGCAGCTGGGAGCTGGTACCTCAGACAGGCTCCTGTATCACCTCTTCCATGCTTATGCTGGTGCAGAGTGGAGATGATCCAGCACAGTACTCCACAGTTAAACACGCCATGGGACTAAGGCACTACATGAGGGAACTTGGCCACTGCATGTGGCCCACAACACACTCTGTCAGGGAAACTGGTTTTACAGGATTTGTGGTGGGTTTTTTTTGTTTTTTTTTTTTTTTTTTTTTTTTTTTTTTTTTTTTTTTTTTTTTTTTTTTTTTTTTTAACCAGGTCCTGTACTGAGATTTCTGCAAAGTGCCTGGATAGCTGTGAGCCTGCATGATTTTTTTGTGTGTGTGTATCTATTTAATAAAGATTTTCAGAGAAGGCCCCATCCCAGTTCTTCTTTCTTTGTTTACTACCGAACAGTTCAGCATGGACAAGGGTATCAAATCTGCAGAGTGAACTGTTCTTCACAGAGAGGAAAGCATTTACTCATCTTTTAGTTTTGATAACTAATCTTCCTTAATGGACAATGTATCTTCAGCTTTGTCTTCAGAAAGTTATTTTTTCAGTTGGGTCAGTTTACTGTGTCCTTCTCTTGATAAATATAGAATAAAAAGATCATTGCATACATATAAAATTATGAGATCTTTAGTGAACAACAGCTGGCATTGCTCTCCAACATAATAATATTTCAAATATGTCTGTCAGAGTTACCAGAATGAATTTCTATTGTTCTCTGTCACAGACTCTTGAGGTCTAGCTAATGTCTTTAGGGTGTGTTTTCATTTACAAATTTGTTTAAAATTGTCTGAAATTATATACATATAGAGAGGATATAATAAGAGAATATAATAATAAGGATAAGTTCATATATTGCTTTAAATACTTTCTCAATAATGCTGCTCAAAGAAATTATTAGTCCTGAAAATTCAAGAAGGTAAGGTTCATTTGGCACTGGCCTCGGCAAAAAGTTGCAGCTGCAGTTCAGTACCAGTTGAGCCTCGAACATTTAGTGGTCTTCTGTGGCAAAGTTTTTAGTAGGGTTGCATTTTAAAAACATATTTTTGTGAGAACAGGGGCCCTCCTTTAACTATGATGCAGAAATGAGCAAAGAAATTAGTGACTATAAATTCATACTTCATATTTCTAGAGCTGAGCATACATATTCATTTGTTATGTTTCTCTGAAGCTTAAAATAGAGTTCAGTCTTTTTCCCAGACTTGGCCTTGTATAACTTGCAAAGATTTGGGATAGAAATACAGAGATTAGTAGAATGAATTACGGATAGAATTGTATGTATATAAAAGCACCAAAAGAAACAATATCAAACAAAGGTTAAAGAACGTCATATGCTGATAACCAAGGACACAGTTAACGTCAGTCACAGGGGTGAACACCAAGGAATCCATTGTTTACAGCAAGACCAGAAAGCCTAAGTTCTCTTGGGGCCACAGCATGACAACGCTTGAGTAGAAGCTTGAACTCTGCTAACAGGAGGATGACAGCAAGGTTGCAGCCGCAAAGATGCCCAAATGAGGATACACAGTCCATGGGTATCAATCTTCCAAAAAGTATATGGAGGAATCTTTAAACAAGATTCTGAAGCGTAAGTGTATGCCATAGTGAATAATTCACAAAGTGAATTAAAATTATGTCTAAACCCTGTTGTTAGCAAGAGGAATCCAAGAGGTTTGATTAGAAGTTGATAGCTACTGACCCTTGTCCCTGTGTCATGTATAAGTGAAATTGGCCAGACCACTGGGACGCACACATCTCTTGGTGCAAGTGAACACGAGAATGCAGGAGAACAATCTATGAGATACTGAATATAAGTGATCAAAATTGGTTTTGTTTAACATAGGTAGCATCTTCTTCCTTCAGCTGGTTTCACACTGATTTTTGTTGTTTTAAATTTCTGCGGTGTCAGGAATACTGTACTAATAGGGTGATTGCCAAAGCAGTTGGTATTTCAGGTGCTATTCTGTTACATGAAAGTCACTTCAGAGTTTTTAGGATTTTAATTAGTTGGATTTTGTAAGACACCACAACTGTGTTTCCTTCTAAATTAATGAAATACAGATACACTTACACAGACAACATTATGTCATTGTTTAACCCCAGCTGACAGCTAAGCCATATGCAGACTCTAACTCACTTCTCGCTGCTGGGGTAGGGGAAAGAATCAGAAAGGTAAAATTGGGAAAACTTGTGTGTTGAGATAAAGACAGTTTAACAGGTAAAGCAAAAGCCATGCACAGAAGCAAGGCAGAGCAAGGCATTCATTCACCACTTCCCATGGGCAGGCAGGTGTTCAGCCATCTCCAGGAAAGCCAGGCATCACACATAACAAGGACTTGGGAAAACAAACACCATCACTCCAAATGTCCCCCCCTTCCTCATTCTTCCCAGCCTTTGTATTCTGAGCGTGACACCAGAGAGTGTGGGATATCCCTGTGGTCAGTTGGGATCAGCTGTCCTGGCTGCGTCCCCTCCCAGCTTCTTGTGCATCCAGGTTGCTTGCTGCTGGGGCAGGGTGAGAGGCAGAAAAGGCCTTATAGACTCACAGAATCTCCCGAGTTGGAAGGAATCCACAAGAATCATCAAGTCCAGCTTCTGACCCTGCACAGGTCAACCCCAAAATAAAAGCTTGACGCTGTGTAACAACTGCTCAGCAGTAACTAGTAGATCCATGTGTTAGCAGCACTGTGTTCAGCACAAATCTAAAATTCAGCCCCATAGCATCTACTAGAAAGGAAATTAACTCTACCCCAGCCGAAACCAACACACTTTTACAAATTTAAGTACAACAATTAATGCTTATGTACGATGGAATGTAAATCCTTATGAGCTCTTTCTGAAGATGTCCTACATCTGTTTAAACCCTAAAGCCTGACCTTAGAAAGGCTGAAAAATGCATCACATATCTGCACACTTATATGAAATATGTACATATTTCCTATAATGGAACTCAGGAGCTTTTGTCTGAGAAATGCTTTATGCATTTGGAAGTAAATATAGGAGGCATTCAAGTTATGTTTTCTTAGACAGAAACTACACAATATGTCAACTACGAATATTTCCAGATTTTCCCATAAGCACTTTTACAATATTTTTTGGCAATATTTTTGTGTTTTTTTTTTTTTTTTTTTAGTTGGTGAGACTGCACTAAAATGGAGACATCAGCTGAGATCTAAAGTTCTAGTTCTTGTCTCTAAGGGATAAATTTGGATATCAAATATCTTTCTTTGGCTTACTCAAATAGGAAATGGGCAGCAGCTGTTGGATTTTGGTAGTCAGGATTAAGGAATGTGCTTTAAGGACCAGCGCACCCTGAAATAAAAGAAAAAGAAACTGCATCAAGGTAAGAGAAGTTGCTGTGAATTCCCTGTAATGTAACAGGTGCCTTTTGTGAGAAAGCTCTCCAAATGGCAGCAGGTCTTTCCTTGACTACAGTGATGTCCCCATGCCCCTCTTAAATCTTTCTTTGTTGTTGTACACCATGCAGTAGTACAAATACTCAGTGACAGTTTACCTTTATTTTAAAGCAGAGGTAGCTACTAACCTTATACAAACTAGTTACAACATGTAGCAACACTTTACATTGGCAAGTAATTTCTCTAATTTTTTTTTAATGACTACTTAAACACATTAGTAGTCCTCAGTGGGGATATTGCTGCCTCTGTTCAGGGTCATAGGGAGTCAAGTCTGTGACTTGAAATAATATGTTGACAGTGGTGAGGTGACAGCTATCTAGTATGTGTTTTTAATTTGTGTCTGATTTGAAAATATGAATAACTCTAAAGCTAAGTTTTTCAGACTGCAATTTGTTCAACAACATAGTCGTCTGGAGATTTAATGGCTGGAATGTGTTTCTGTTTTGCAAAACTTAAAAACAACACCCCTCAGTCATTGTTTTTGAGTAATGTCATGAATTAGATATTTATTAAAGTTCTCCTCTTGAGGGCAGCAAACATTCAGAACTAAAAGTCATTCATGTTTCTTAATGGTGTGATAAAGAATATCCTGGATTTTAAATAGACTAGAGTTAGCTTGTCCCTTGGCTCTCATGGTTTAGGGAAAGCTTCACTTACAGCCCTACAATTCTTGTACAAAAGGACAAAGCCTGAAAGTTTAAAATGCAGAAATGCAGAAAAATGCAGCATATGAAATCAAGGATTCACCTTAAACCAGCTGAGAAAAGAGTAATCAAGTAGAAACATATAGAATCATAGAATCATAAAATCATCAAGGCTGGAAGAGACCCTTAAGATCATCAAGTCCAAGAGTCAATCAATCCCTACCATACATAAGTTCTAACCAAAGATCTCCGTTAAACTAGATCAGCCTTTTCCTTCAATGACTTATCTGTCCACACATAGGGCTGGCCTGCTCCTGAATATTAAACAATACCTTTTTAAAGGTACTGTTCAATACCTTTTAAAGTATATCCAGCCTTCCTGAACTCCTTTGCCCTTTAGGACCGACTCCCAAAGGGCTCTGTCAATCAATGTCCTAACCAGGCCACAGTCTGCCTGCTGGAGGTCCAAAGTGGAAGTCCTGCTTGTGCTTTGCATTATTTCACCCCTTAGAGAAAACACTAGTGTTTCATGGTCATTATGCCCAAGACGTGCACTGACCACCACATCACCCACGAGTCCTCCTTTGTTCACAAACAAAGGGCTAGCAGGGTACCTCCTCTGGTAGGCTCATTCACCAGTTGTGTTAGGAAGTTGTCTCCCACACACCCCTGGAACCTCTTAGAGTACTTCCTCTCTGCTTTGTTGTATTTCCAGTAGACATCTGTGTGGCAGGACATCTAACCCCCCCCCCCACTCTGATAACGGGNGAAAAGTGTCCGTAAACTTCACCCCGAAGTCTGGACGCAGATTTCGTGGTTACTTCTCTGGAGATTGAGTGAAAGGACCTTCTATGTGTGCTCCATCAGCAATTGGATGGTAAGATACATTGAATCCTAACTTATACTATTTCTTCGCTAGCTGTAAGTGAAAAACGTACCTTATTGTGCACTGTATGTTACCCTACTACTAGTAGTGTTTTCCTTTGTTTTATTCCTGTAGTATTAATTTGCTTTAAGTCTTTATGCCTGTGAGTTTTCTTGTCTATTAATAAATTCATTCTATAATAGACAGAATCAGTCATTATTAAAAGAACTTACGAACGAGAGTGGGTTTTGGGGTGCCGCCTCAGTAAAGATACTACCTGCTGCCAGAGGCCTGGGCAGGAGGTAGGATTAATCTAAACCCCACATCCGATTAGTGACAATCTGGCAAATGTGTTTTCATGAGTACCAGGGCCAGCAATTGTGAGACTTCTGCCAGCCACTCGTAGAATGCCTCATCAGCCTGTTCATCCGGCTTGGGTGGTCTATAACAGACTCCCAACATGACATATGCCCTTAGGAACTTCTCCCATGATCTTTACCCATAGGCACTCAATCTTGTCATCTTCATCATCATCCATTCCAACATAATCAGAACACCCTGTGTTGTACAGTAATGTACAGTAAAACACTCTGTAGTGTACACCTCTCTTGCTTCACCTGTCTCTTCTAGAAAGCTTATAGCCATCCAACAGCAGTCATTGTCATAAAGTTTAAAACGAGCTTTTTAAACATGGCTTCATAATAATGGAGCCCAATTGAAGTCGGTGTGAGAAGCTCGGGTGCCTTGGACATCTCTGATGATTCATGAGCATATTCACACATGACCAGCCATGAAGAATGACACCTGTGGCTATGTGCTGTCTACTGTGTCTTTGTCATGGACATAGTGCAATATCTCTAAACAGAGAAAAGGAAACAGCTACCAACCAAATAGCAAAAACTACTAACATATGTTGTGGGTTTGCCCATTTATTGTTTGTGTGTCTCCCATGTAGCTTCATTATTCAGTGAGGTCTCATGCTTCAAAACAAGTAAATGAAAATTATTGCGGTGGTCAGTAGGGCTGTGACAGGTTTCAGGAAGTATTTCTGCATTTCAATGCAACACCTGTCACTGTTACTTCTTGTGCTGGTCAATGTGCTGCATCAATGTCATTGCACGAACTCAGTTGTCATTAGCAAATTCAATGCAAATGTAAAGAAATGGTCTTTCTTTCCTCATTCATTAATTAACAAAAGAAGAGTTTGAACTAGTGCACTGAAAATAATGATGACTTCTGTGTAGTCTTTGAATGAAGGTAGATAAAAGATACTAGACAAGTGTAAGTGTAACCTTTAATACTGGCAATACTACAAATACACGTTGCTATGTCTCATTTTACCATTGCCTAGATTTTATTAATAGAAACTCTGTGTTTCAGAACTTTTCTCTTTGCTTTAGACCCAGAATGTATGCCTTATCCAGGAATGACCTGCTTCCCTTGAATTTACTTCCGGTACTAGAAAACATAATGCCTTCAAACTTGGAGAGTGATGCAGAGATCATGGGAATTATGGAAAGAGTTTGATTGTCCTCTGCTTGTTCTTTGGCTTACTTCCAGCTCCCAGGAAAGTTGGCTATCGTTCTCAGTTTGGTATATCTGGTTCATACCAAATTGCACTTTCAGGGAGTACTTACTTGCAGTCTTGTAGCAAGAATGTATACTCTGGATGTGTTATCCAAATCCCATTCCTCAAATCCCCAAGTGGGTTACATATATTTGAATTCTTCACCCATTGTGATATTGAAGAGCTCATCATAAGGCAAAGAAAATTAGGGGAAAGGATCTGAGAGAAATATCATGTAGGCCAAAGGAATAAAGCTTGTGAATGCTGTGAAAGGCAGTTGGTGTTGCATGTCCCTGTGAAGGAGACCTGACCTTGCAGGTTATTCTGTATGGTGTGCAGGGTAAACTGCACCTAGGCTGGTGAGAGAGCATATGATTCATGTACTCCATCTGTCTGTATGGCTGGACTTACTCCCATCACTTTCTGGGACGGCTGACTTCTCAGCAGCTGTTTCAATTTGTTCCTTGCCCATCTGTAAGACTCTGCTGTTGGATCATATGGAGCCCCCTCCTGCCTGTGCCTTGAAGAGAGGCCAGAGGGCAAGATCAGGATTGGATGGATCATCAGTTCATCCTGCATAGGGCTGGACTGGGGAGCCGAACTATACCTTGCCCATACATAGTGCCATACACTCTCTGTTGTTGAGGAACTCAAGGACCGGATGCTGTTGGTCATTCTTCATTGCAAATTAAGGCACTAATGGCCCTGGGTGGAGCAGCCAGAAGGCCAGGTACTGTGGTAGGTGACTGTGCTGGGGAAGCTGGGGAAATCAGTATTGACTGGTTTCTTTTTCTGTTTCCTTGTCTAGGTAGATTTCTCTTTTGCCAGAAGAACAACTTATCCAGGCTAATCACAGTTTTTGTGCCTATCATCCAACATGCCCTGAAGACTTAGTTTAATGAAATATTGTGTCTGCTTGCTGTAATATATGGCAAGCCTCTGCTTTCAAGGTTTTAAAAACCTCATATCTTTGATTGTTCCGGCTATATTACCATTTTACATGTTACAGTTGACTAGATTAATAAATGGCATTATACCATGCCAAAATCAAAGTGTTTTCAGTGTCTTTAAGTGCTTTCTGATTTTTTTTTCTTACCTGCACTAGTGTTGTAGCCTTTTTTACTCTAACATAATTCAGAATTATAAACTATTGATTTTTGCACAGATATATGTATGCCTTTCTTATATGGGTATTTTGAATTTTATTAATATGCATGCAATGTAAATAGAAAATAATAGTTTGATACTCAGTATAAAAAATGTCTCTCAGATTAGCCATGAAACGTATATAGAAATAATTAACTTTATGGCCACTAGATGTGACTGTTGCTCTATGTATACATGACTGAAGCATCATTCACTGCTCTAAGTTGTAGTCCCCTAAAAAAAATCTGCGGGATAACTCTACAGCTTGCTATTGTTGTGTCCTTAATGCTATACATTGAATAGTCACCATTTCTCTTAAAAATTACACCTTAGAATTTTTAAAGCAATGAAAACACATTATTTCATTATTTTGAAGTCTTAACCATTAGATCTTTCTATTAGAAGAAAAATATTATTTCTAGAAAAATTAATTGGTTAATCAATAAATAAATTTTTGCATAGAAGATCTGCTAGATGGTTTTTCATTCTTTGGTTTGATTAGATGCTCAAAATACTTTACAGTTTAGATAGAACTGAAAATTGCAAAACATGTCTCTTCATACGCTAATTTATTTCCTCTGACTCCAAAATAACACTTAGGGCTAATTAACAATACATTCAATAATTTTCAATTTTTTTTCCATATCACATCAATGAAATACCTGTTTGTCCTGCCCAGGTAACTAGTCCAAAATGTCTCCTGGAGTCAGTCTTCTATTTATTCCTGCCCATGAATTAGTGAGGAATACATACAGGGTCAGCAAAGTGGAATCAAAAGGGAAATCATTTTGAGGTAAAAGCCAGTTCAGAATGGGACTCGAAAACTTCAGAATCCTCAAAAGTAAAGGAACTACTTTCCATGAGCTTTAAGAGGTTGTGAGGCATGGGTGTTACATGTTGATTTTTAAATCAGTGCAGACAGTCCACAGATTTTAAAATATTTTTTGTTAACAGCAAAGGTGAAACCTCAGAGGAGGTTAAATTCTTGCCTATTGTCTCTTATCGTCCCACAGCACATCACATTGGATAGCCTGACTCCCATGTCCTCAAGCTTCCTATAGGTGCTGGGGTAGTTGTGCAGTGCTCCCAAAGGCATCTCTGCCCCAGGCTGGACAAGCCCCCTGCCCCAGGGACACTGCTCCAGCCCTGACCATCACTGAACTCGCTGCACTTTATTGATGTCTTTCCTGTGTTGGGGAACAGTATCTAGATGTAGCTAGTGAGTGCTGAGCAGAAGGGGATAACCAATGCCTCCCGATCTCCTGGCTGTGCTCCAGGAATGCAGCCCCATATGCCTTTGGCAGTCTCCGATACCAGGGGATGCTGGTGGTTCCTGTTCAAGTAATTGGTTGGAAGAAGAAACACAGCATAGGAATAAGTTCTCAGCTCTTTAGATATTAGGAATTGATAAGTGAGTTCTGCATGGATCTGTGTGAAACATGTGCATGTGCCTGGAGAAGGGAAGTGGCAAAGTAAGAATTTTCAGATAATTCTTGATCCTTGGGGGAAATGAAGGAAGAGTGTATCATATATAAATCCCTCAGCGGAGTGAGGGCAAAGAAAGAGTGTATCATATATAAAATGCAGCATTATATATATTTGTATGTATGTCTGCTCAGAAGTGCCATTTTGAAATGTTCTGCAAGTGCCATTTTGAAATGTTCTGGATGCATTGATGAAAACACCAAATCAATGCTTGATAGACATCAAAACCCTAAATATTAAGTTGTTAGCAGAAGGTACAGAGAGTAAGGCAGAATGTCATTATGCCACAGCTGTATGGTTGATTACATACAGTTCTGCTTGCTTCACCTCAAAAAGGGAAGAATACAATTAAATGTCCAGACGGGAAAAATAAGAAGACAGAAGTGGAAGAAGCTTCAGAGAAGAGCTACAAAGATGATCAAGTTCATGGATTTCTCAGTAAACTGAGATGCTGGAAGTAGTCTGGAAAAGAGAGACATGGGGGACATAAGGCAGAAGTCTGAGCAGATGAGTAGTGTGCTGAAAGTGAATAGGAATAAGTTCTTCTCTGTATTCCCCAGTACAAAAACTGACATGCAGCAAATAAAACTGGATGTATATCTTTGCACACAGCACAATTGAGCTGCAGAATCCATTTTCATGGGATGTTGTGGCTATAAAAAATTTATGGGATCAGAGACCTCATGGTTCTTAGTCAAGTAGCAGTTATTAATGCTTATAAACCACTAAATGTACAGGCCACAAAAATTTACAGGAGTTTATTGCACAGGAGAAACATCCTACATGTTTGTCCAGTTCTTTCCTTGACCAGGAAAGTCTTTCCTTGACTTGTTTACTGCCAAGGATAAGGTACTGGGCTAAAGGGACCTCCTTTGTGAGCCAGTGTGGCTACTCTTATTTCATCATTTTCACAAAAATATATCATATGGAGGAATGAAGAAGGGCTTCTCTTAAAACTGCTTCATGCAAATTCAAAAGTTAATTTCTTACCTGACTATTGAAGTCCCTCTAAAATGGCATTATAAGAAAAAAATTGTAACAAAATTGTACAATAAAAATACATTTTAAAAGTAGGATCTAATATAGTATCACAAAGACAAGTAATTACTGGTTTAATGAAAATTATATTTCGTAATAATTTTCAAAATACTCAGTGCAGATCAACTCCTGGCTGCCTTATAATTAAGACAATGAGTACAGACTATGTACTAGAATATGGCTTCCAAGATGGTTTGCAGAACCCCTTATGTAATTCTACTGGCTATCCACCAAAAAAAAGGGGGTTTAGTCTATGAGTTGGAAATGACTCTTTGATCCAATTTTTCCCTTTTAGTGTTTTGACTGCAGTCAAAGAATTTATGTATTTTTCTTAGAAGTTTCAATTTGTCCTTTAAAAAGAAATATTCCACATGTTCACACCATTTTTGTTTCTTTGTCTTCATTTTTTTGCAGTATTTACTAATCTTTACCTCTTCATGCCCTCATATTTCAGAACTCTTATTGTCTTCTGTCCTAAGGGAGTCACTCCTTTTCAGATTTTTGTGAGATGTTATTGTTATTGGATTTTTTGTCTCATAATCCTTTTTGTATTTCAGTTTTTCCAGATGAAATATAAACAAAATATCAAATTCTATGTTATTTTATCAACAAAGAACCATTTTTTTTCTCATGAGAAATACTCATGTTTGCCCCTGCTTTTGCTTTAAGCTATATTTTTGTTGTTCGTGCCTGTTATAAAATTATGCTAGTGTCGAATAGAATAGAATCATAGAATCATTATAGTTAGAAAAGATCTCCAAGATCCCAGGGCTCCACCTTGGACTGAACACCACTTTGCCACCTAAACCATAGCACAAAGTGCCATGTCCAGTTGTTTCTTGAACACTTCTGTGGATAGTGACTCCACCACTCTCCTGGACAGTCCGTTTTAATGCCTGACAAGCCTTTCAGCGAAGAAATTCTTCCTGATGTCCAAATTGAAAGATTTTTTTTGTCACTTATATAATTTGATTTCAAATGGAGTGCAACTGGAGTTTTGTCACATTAGTACTTCATGTATAGATCACTGGAACAGATTGTGACAGGCTAGTGTTAGTGACAGGTTAATAATTGTTAGTGTAACAGGTTAGTTAAGGAAAACAGAGGGGAAATACCAAACAAATGTAGATCTCATTTTTCTCACCCCTATGGGAAATGAACATTCTCAGTGCCAGTTTCACTATAGCTTTAATACAAGTTTCAAACTTTATTGGCAGTCTCTGGGCTTCAAACAGCAGAATATCGGGTTCTGTTTCTGACATGTTTGTAAGCCTGTAGTCTGACGTCTTGCAGAGAAGGTTACCTTTCATCTCCCTTTGGGCAGCTTAAAGCTCCAAGTGTCCCATCGAGGATCTTCCAACCTTGTGTGCTGTGAAGTCTGCTCAGACACCAGTCTGGGATTTTTTCCTTTCCTGCCAGCAAGAGCAATGGCTAAAATCTCAGCATTCCCCATTGTTTTTCTCAGTCCTGTGACTAAACTCCTTGAAGTCCTATTGTAAATGACCCAGTGCACCTTCCCATCTGTGAAGGCCCAAGTGAATTGTTCAGATATCGAAAAATGCTCTACCCATGACAATTTTCAAAATATTCAGAGTAATCAATCACATCCTTTGGAGACTGTGGGGAAAAATTATCACCATCACCTAGTAGCAACTCTTCTTCTACTCACTACCACCACTCTCCAAAAATCTCACAGGTTTTCACAAGATGTCAACTAATTAGATATTGCCATGTGTGTGAACCAGCCTCTAATCCCTCTTCTTCCTTCTGGCTGATGGCATGTCATCTGCACTCTAATTTGACTAACTGATAGTGTTCTGCCTGATTATATGGCATTAAGGAAAAGCATTAGGGGAAAGAGGACAGTGAGAGAATTAAAGCTGAGACATCTCTTGAAATATGCCTGGAGGAGTTGTGGGAACAGTGAAAATCCATTGAGTGAAATTATATCTTCCAGGTGATGACCAGAAGTGATAAAGACATTTTTCGAAGACAAAAAGGAGAATTAAAATCACCCCTTTTGGAGAAATGGGATTTGTGGTGTTCCTCGTGTGGACTGGGTGAGGCTCTGACAAAGCAATCCTAAAACATGGATGCACTTCACCTTGAGCAATCTCAAGAAGCATTTCTCTGCAATTAGTTTTTTAAATGAATGCACTGAATTGCTGTGGTTAAATTGCCTTGGATTTCAGTTAGGCATTAAAGCCACCAGGCTAGAAGCCAGTCACTATATACACTCTCAACTTAGTTTTCACAGGATGGGGTGAACAGATTTAAAATCACCACTGCTGACTGAGAGGTCTTGCTTCCTTTTCGGTGTGTCTTGCTGCGTTCTCCAGCATGTGTGCTACTCCTGCTGAGCTTTTGGAAACAAAATCATTTTGCTGCAGCAGCACAAAGCAAACAAGATTTTTCTTTTGTTTGTTTGTTTGTTTGTTTGTTTGTTTGTTTGTTTGTTTGTTTGTTTGTTTGTTTGTTTGTTTGTTTGTTTGTTTGTTTGTTTGTTTGTTTGTTTGTTTGTTTGCTTGCTTGTTTATTTGGGTTTTGTTCTGTTTTATTATGGGAAGGGAGCAGGACAGAGCAGCAAATCCACCCACCTTTTCAGTGGTGAGAAGCCATTAATGAGGGCAGCTGTCTGTGAGGGGGATGAACCCTTGAAGTCCAGTGAGACATAGCTGTTGCTGGGTGTGTGTTGCTGACTGGGAGCATTGAGAGCTACAACTCCCAACCCCTGACAAAGAGAGAAAAGAGAGTTTCTGTCATGTGGGTACACTGATGGCATTTCTCAGGGTTACATCAGAAAACCTTGCCTCTGTGATTGAGTCCTGTGCCAAAGTTCATTAAAAGCCTTTTTTATACTTGTCAAGTGGAATAAAACCCTGAGGTTATACTGATTAAAAGAATTAAGTTGACACTTAAGGCCCTCATCCTTTTGGACCCAAGCCTGTCTGGCACCTGCAACAACCCAACATGACTTGAAGGCTCAGGTTTTTAAGAAGCTTTGGGGCATATTTAAGGGGAAAGCCCAGGCCCCTGCAGCCCTTCAACATGGGCTTTGCCTTTCCTGCAGCATTAAAGGTATGGGCTTGGCGGACTTAGTTGGGTTTGCTGGTCACCTCACCCACCCTGGAGGAAGGGTCACGTGGACACAGAGTGGACCAGTTCACCCAGGCCTTCCTGGTGAATAACTCAATGCAACCTCTATCTTGTGGCACTGTGGGTCGGTTTTGGCTGGGACAGAGATGGTGTTCTTCACAGTATCTGGTATGGGCTGGTTTTGATTTGTGCTGCAAACAGCGTTGATAACTCAGGGATGTTTTAGCTGTTGCTGAGCAGTGCTTGCACGGTCAAGGCCCTTTCTGCCTCTCACCCCACCAGGGAGTAGGTTGGGGGTGCACAAGGAGTCAGCATGGGACCCAGCCCCCAACAGGACAGATGACCCCAACTGACTACAGGGATATCCCATACCATAGGGCCTTGTGCCCAGGATGTAAAAGTGGGGCAAGAAGGAAAGGGGGAAGTTTGGAGTAATGGTGTTTGTCTGTCCAAGTGACATTGCACATGATGGAGCCCACCTTCCCTGGGTATGGCTGAACACCTGCCTGCCCATGCAATGGACAATGAATGGATTTCTTGTTTTGCTTTGCTTGTGTGGGTGGCTTTTCTCTTACCTATTAAACTATTTCTCACTTCTACCGTTCTGATTGTCTCCCCCTTCCCTCTGGGGGAGAGTGAGCCGCAGTTGCATGGGGCTGAGCTGCTGGCTGAGGTTAAACTATGACGACAGACTGGAATGAAATATGGGCCAAGGCTCACTGTAGACAGCTTGGACTAAATCAAAGAGGAGACAGCAAGCAACTTGGTTTGCCCAGCAACATGCTTTGCCAGCACTGGAAGGGAGTGACTGCTTGTCATATCTCTTTATGTTCACAAGGAAATGGTGAAGACCAGGCGTTTATTATCCTAAGCCTTTCCCTGGACATTTACAGACCTTTAGCTAAATATGCCTTGTAAGCACCAACAGCACTTGCTCAACTTGTTCCTCTCCCGCTCTCATCAGCCACATCACAGCAGTGATCCTTCTGTCCAGGCAAGGTCTGCCTCATCTTCTGGACCTGGCACCTACAGATCAATGTTGTCCCTGTGTTTCTGGACCTAGCTAAATTGCTACTATTTAACTCAGAGCTGACGTGGACTCCAGGTCTGTGACAGACGAGAAAAGCCAAGTTTTATGTTTTATAAGAGCTAAGTATGGAACAGCTCTAAATTATTAAACTGTTACATGCTATTAATGGGTTAATCTAGGAGACATGGCAAGGACAGATGAATACAACCAAAGTTTTAGCTGCAGTTTTCAGTACCTACTTAGAGAGGGATGTTCTTTCTTAACCAAGTATGGCTGCATAGCCAAACTTACATCTATCCACCACGGACGCTGAACTCATTTCAGATCCCTGCTCTTCAGAAGGTGTGAACCTGAGCTGCAGGGAATGTCGTGTATGCCGTCTCTGAACTGAGTCAGGGGAATTCATATGTTTTATAGTGTGCTTCTGCTGAAGCCACAAGCAAAATAAATGACTGAATGAATAAAGTCTCTTCATGTCAGCGGAGATCAAATTATCTAACAAATTAACAATAAATACCTTGTTAAATTAAATCTTATTTTCTTCAAATAGCCACAAGGAGTGTGAACATTCAACAGCAAGCTGATTGCATAAAAACAAAGACATCTTAGACAAATGCCAAATATTACAAACAAGGTATTATTTAACATACTGATACTCAGATAAGAGTATATGAATGTGATTCATATTTTACATAAGCATTCCCTTTTCTCTTTAAAGGAAATCAAAGGCATGTTGCAAAGCAAAATGATGCTTCGAGTCAAAATTATTATACTAATAAAACAGGATTTTATAGTGGAAGATGTTTGTACCTGCTTCCTCTCAATGAGACACAACCTACTGCTCGCAATATTACATTGCCCATAGCTGTTTTCTCTTCTCTGCTATGGATACACACATACATGTTAGCATGCTTTCCTCTGTAACATAGAGACATGCATCCAGTGCTTTCACACATCCTCAAGGGCTTTTTCAGCTAATGGAACACACTGCATCCTTAGGCTGAGATGAAATATTCAACACCTTACAGAGGTTATGCAGTCCTTTTTTTATATGTAATTAAGTTACTCTGGTTTACATGGATTAAAAAATTCATAAACACTTCACTCAGTTAAATTTACTGGTACAATGGAGTAACTCCCTGCAAATGCTCTGTATAACTTTCTCATGGTGGCACGGAGCCTTTTTCTTCCTTTCCTCCAGAATAACATGAAGAGGCTGATGTGAAAATTGTCATCCTTTTGTACCTTTTTATTCTTATTACAGAAGCAACAGTGTCTGAAGCAAGTTGTCTGTAAACAGTAATCCAACTGATTTACTGCATGCCTTGTTCCCTCATCTGCTTTCCTCCTATACGTCCTAGCTCTCATTCCCCAGCCCTGGATGCTCATTTGCCAGAGGTAGGCCACTGTAGCTCTCTATCTGCATGCTGGCTCCCAAGCTATACCCAAACCAGGTGTATTGCAGCTGAATTTTGCCAGACCTTTTTTGAGTGGGAACATCAATATAGCTCCTTTTCAGAACCACCAATTTTCATGTGGTTTACCAGACTTCTCTTATTTTTTCAGGTTTTGCTAAAAATGCCCAGTGGGTTCAATGATTCCCAGTGGGTGCGTCACACACCTGGATGCACAAGCAGGTACGCAGAGAAACTGTAATTTTTTTTTTCCTTCAGAAAGCGATCCTAGGAAAGAGAAGGGATATAAAATCCTGTTCAGGCCAAGCTACAGCTATTAACTAAGAGGGCATGGGATAGAGATCCCCCTGTGGAGGACCACTCCATTGTGGACAGGTAATTCTGTACTTGTACAAATGCTTTTCTTGTTCCAGTTACTGCTAGAAATAGGATACAGGTTAACTGATTCTGTGGACTGATCAAAAAGGACAGAAATATTTCCATTTCTTATACAACATAAAGATTAAAAAAAAAAAAAAGGAAAGATGAAAAGAGGAAAAAGCAAATAGTTTTCCAAGCAGTAGTACTGTTGGGTTCTGATTTGCCTGGTGTCTGATATATTTAAGACTTCACCTAGTCTGTCATAGTGAATTAAGATTGACTGGTAGCTTCAAAAATTATTAGACAGTGAACAAACGGAGAGGTGAACGCAGAGGTGGATGGGCAAGACAAAAATACTTCTCCTCTCCAATCTACACCTAATCAAAGTTTAATTAAAGTTTCTCATGAAAGTCACCTGGATGAGAATCCTGATTTATGCTCCCATGATTTAATCATATCATCATCTGACTTTCTGACTGAGAAATATAACTATTATTCTAAGTGCAGAGAGATCCCACTAAGTTTCTTGCCTAAGAATCAAAAGTCCTCAGGTGCTGCTTTTCCAATCTGAGAGTAATATTTTAGAAATCAGTATGCCATGGATTTTATTTCCTCCTCTATAATGATTTGTCCCCCCATTACTAAGTTACATGCATGAATACGTTCTGTTGATAAAGAGCGACCACACAAAACAATTCGTAAGTCAGAGACAAATCCCCAGTTTGGTTACCAGAACCTGTGTCACTTTTCTTTTTCTTTCAGCTTTCCCTCTTTAGCTATATTTAAATATCAGAATAGTGTTTCTTTAAGGTCCTTAGTGACTTTGTAGTGAGCAGTAAGAGTGATGGAGATGTTGTTCTAGGGGAGGGCGAGAGAGGGAACAAGCCCATGCAGGGCTCTTCCTGGACCTCAGTAAAAAAGGCCTCACAACAAAAGACTCAATAATATAATTGCTTTAATAAGACAGACTAGAAAGAAATATAGATAGTGAGTAGATGTTACGTCCTTTCAGATGGAGGGCACAGGTGTTCATGCAGCATCAGAGCTAAGACTGAATGGAATTTCCCCATCAAGCTATGCAGAGCTGATGATATCTGTGGAGGGAAGGTCTGGCTTTTTGGCCATTTGAGCAATTGTATAATACAGTAATTGTTCTGTATACAAGAAAACTGCTGTATTCCTACAGGATGCTCACACATTAACTTCTTGCTACCCTTCTTTAGAGGAAGTCTAAAGGCCAGGCAGGTGCTGTGATCAGTAGTGTCAGGTGGGAGCTTCCTGTAGGCTTCCCTGGTACCATGAGCTGGTGGAGCTCATCCCGCAGTCAATGGACATAGATGATGCAACAGAGTCTGAAGGCCACGCTGGACATTCAACCCAGTGCCTACTGTCGCGTGCCTGCTCAGGTGACCTGTGGTGTGGCTCACTCCCTCCTCAATGAGCAGCGCTCTCCTGATCAGGATCAATGCACACCATCCCTTGATCCATGTAGAATTTACCTTTCCCAAAGCTGTATTATAAATTGCATATTATATTAATAACATGGGGGCTTCTCAAGCCCTAAGTATGAGCCCTAGCAGAGCAGATGAGACCTATCCAAGATCACCGACTCTTTGAATGCGAAGTCTTCAGCAAGGCTCCCTGTACAGATGTGTTTTTAAGATTTTCCTCTGCACCTTCCATTTAAAAATAAGTCAGTACATATGAAGTGTGCATGAATCATTTAAAAATGTCACCAGGGAGTTACATTAAAGGGTAATGTAATACTCCATAGAAATTAGAAATAAATCCCCTAGCGCAGAAAACTGCTGTACTGCAGAACAGCAATTACAAGCAAACAAAGGGAAACAACAAAATTCTTGAATATTCTGGCTGTATCTCCGAACCTAATTAGTTCAGCCTCCAACAACATCAAAGAGTGCTTCATTAATGAACCTCTGAATCATCTGTACTCATCTGTGACTGATAACCATGACTCAGTTTTACCAGTGACAAGCATGAGGTGGTTTGGTAATAAAGACATTAAATTGCCCACCATCTCCAAGTTCTGCCATGAACTTGCACGGGCAGGCTGTCATCTCTGCACCTCAGTTCTTCAGTGAAAGGCAATACTACTCAAGACTGTGACATTTATATTTCTTGTATAATGGATCATGCATTGCAATGAGCCTTGAGCCCATCCGAGTCTCCTAGGTAGTCCTGAAGCACTTGAGAATGCAGAGAAAGCATTCACAGAGGGGGTTCTCAAATACAGAATGACCTAATGTTTCAGATATTTCACAAGGAAGAGATTTCAGAAATGTCTAAGTCACAGCAGTTGGAAAACAGGAGGATGGTTTTAAGGAAAAGATAATTACGAGATCATAGGAGAAGAATGAATAACGGGGAAGAAATAGTGAGCAGAGCTAAGTTTAAATGAAGAGAGAAAAGACTGGGGTAACCCAGGGAAAGAAAATAAAGTTGTTATCAGATTATGTGGAGGGAGATTAATGAGAAAAGTGAACAGAGTTTTTTTGATAGGGAAACCAGAGAAAGCTGTCTAATGAACAGAGGAAATAACTGCCTCAGATAGTTAATTAAAACAGTACTTCTCCTGTAAAATACTAGGTAAAACTAACAACCACAGATGCCATCGTATTCAGAATTATACTGATGACAAAAGTACATTTTAGCTGCTTCTTTTCTTGCAGAGACACATCAATAATGCATACTTTAATTACATTCAACTACAGAACCTATGTATTAGAGCGGTGACACTTTGGTGATGAATAGAGACATCCAACAATTTGTCATTTTGCAGAGTACAGTACTGGGACAAGCCTAACTTACCTGTGTAGAGTTATAAATGCCATTCTCTAAGGGAAAACTGGAATATGGAATATATGTATCAAAAAATGCATTCTATTGAATATTAGGAAGTCCCTAACATAAATACTGGAATGAATTCTGGCCTCCTCATTGTAACTAAGATATACTGTTAGATGTATCTGAAGTAAAAACAGTCCAAAGAGTGACAACAAAGCAGAAAAAAAAGATGATGCTTCTATGACAAAAAAATGTTGCAAAATCAAAGATCTGCTAACCTGAAAATTGGCAAAAATAACAAAAATATAACACTTCAGAAAAAAAGTTATTATAGTTTCAGGAATTTAGATACTCTGAGCAGGTTTATCTGATTTTTCTAATGCTCTTGTAAGTCCATCAAGTAAAACAAAGCTGAAGCTGTCTTTACGTCACGTATTTTCAAGTGGCATTAAAAATTCTGCACAGGTTTTCTTGCATATTGGCATATACCCCTTACAGTGCTCTACTGCTAACATACTTTTCACAACACAAGAATGGTAAAATTGCCTGCCTGAGAAGCTGTCAGGCAAAATCCTGTTTATTCTAGCATGTCATAAAATCCAAGTATAACAAACTTTTCTGTCAGTTTAAGATTTTGAATATAGCTGGATCTGACATCAGTTCCCTATATAACAAATTTTGACTGTCAGTTTAGATATTTTAAAATTTGCTTGTTGTGAAAATTGAGATAGCAATGTTGGCTTTTCATTTCTTTTAAGTATAAAGTCTAAGGTTAAAATTTCTTCAACCACAAGTACTGTAACTGGAGAGCAGTAACTGATTGCTGTTTGGTGCCTGAAACAATCTTGCATGGCAGGAATTGAAGTTATTTATTGCTTTCCTTTTCCTTTTAATCTTTTTTTTTTCTTTTTTTTTTTTTTTGCTTGACTGTAGACAAAGACGTGCTTTTCAGATTTTATTTCTGGTGAGAAAGACATTTATTTAAATATGAAATGCTGGAGGTGAAGTGTATGGGTTATGTCTGTGACATCTGATAGGAGAATTTCCAAGATCATCTTCAGGACATGATGGCATGCAGCTTGTATGGATGCAGCATGCAGCCTAGAGACTGTCTTGTGTGGAGGTAGGAGTGTTGAAGAGTGGCTGCTTTTGTACAGTCAGGCATCTGGTCTCTGTCCCTCCCTCAAGTCCTTGCAACAACTTCATATCATGGAGCTCCCCATACCCACAGGTTGTCCTCATGGCTTTCTGGGGTCTGATGAAGCTCAGGGCCCACCACACCCTCATGCATAGAATCCCTTTAAAAGGCCCAAAGGACAGGATTTCCATTTCTGGGTGCTAGTGATGTTAATTCAAGGGTAAACTGCCAGGATGGACCCCTTCGCTTCCCTGCTGCACAGAAATTCTGATGCTGGACAACCCAGACCTCTACAGCAGCCAGAGCCTCATTCTAATGGACATTGCCAAATGTGTCAGAAATATTGTTCAGAGAGGGCTGCATGACATAGCATGGCCCCACCAGGGAGTCAGCACGTGACACTTTCAGACCCCCTACTTCTGCCATGCACTCACCCCTTGGCAACCCCCCAGATTTCTGCCAGACTCCTCTAGTCCTACAGCCCAACTTCCATATGTGCTTCAATCCCTGCAAAGTCCAAGTCCTAGAAGGCAAGGTCTCTCTTCGTATGGGGAAAGCTCCATGGGGGTGCCTCATATGGGGTCAGAGAGACCCCATGACAAAACAGCAGTATGGAGCAGTGCCCCTAATTACCGATTACTCACAGTTTTCCCACTCCCCTTCTGGGATGTCTTCAAAGCCCTCCTCACCTCTTAGCTCACAGCTGAGTGAAACCTTTCCAGGCATTGTGGAGCCATGCATGGCCCTGATGGAGCTTTTGTGCAAGGAAGCTCTCCTATCAATGGAGTGTTCAGATGCTTCTGTGTCTGTGAGTGCTCAAGGCCTGTGCCAAAATCTAGTTCCTTTTTGACACATGTAAGCTGCTAAATCTAGGAAACTTCTGTGTGCAAACAGATGTTTGGAGAAGAAACTACTTCTGAGTGTTAGATTTCAGACAGCTTTTTGGGGTACATAGTTTCCTGATTCCTGCAACATACTTCCCACCTTTGTTGCTGCATTTCTGAGAGACACCTCTAGGCTATCACCCAAAGTCAGTGTGGAAACAGAAAACTGAGCCAGATTTATTGGTTATGCCCCTTCTACCATTGAGATGTCCCAGATAAGTTGGTGCAGTAGGAGGGACCACAGGAAACGCTGTAAATCCTAGGCTCAGTTACTTGTTCGTAAGGCCAAGACTTTTGTCACCAGTGGAGCAAACATGAAAAGTCTCTATTGGAAACTATCTATGTAAAGGAAACTTTCAGTGCTGAAGAGATCTTAAGGAAGTTGGTTTATGTCAGTCCTGTTAGTCTCTGCCAGGGAACTGGATATCTAGTATTTAGTTTTACTTTACTTCACTCCTCAAATAAAATTGTCTTATAGTCAAGTTTCTTCTCCTTTCATTCCCAGACTGCAAGAATCACCAGTCAGACACAAATGAGGCTTTGTCCCCTCTATCAGAGCACTATAACATCTTATTTTATACTTCCGCTCTCATCTTTCCTTGAAAGCTCATTCATGTTGGCTTTTGTTTTTGTTGAACATCCTCAATCTCTCCCTTCTGCAAGTCTGAGCTCGGAGCACTTGAAGCATTTATCATCATGTGAGATTGCACTGGAGTGATGTGAGGTGTTACCACCGAATAATTTTTCATTCTCAGTAATCCATCATATGAAGTCAGACAGCACAAGCACCACAGGTTTTGTGTGGCAGCAATAAAGTTCTGCAGCGGCAGAAAAATAAGCTAAGAAGATTGTATAGTAAATCTTAAATTCTTTATTCATCCTTAACCTTGAATATAAATACTAGATGGACCCCTTTCTCCATACTGAGCTAGTGAAGAGAGAGAGGTGACTTCTTGTGAATGAAAAGGAAGATCTTTTCTGTCAATACTATTCCAGACAGAATACAAATTCACCAGGCCAGATTGTTTGGTCAGTGAGACATGGTAGTAGATGCAAGGAAGTGCAATGAATTTGTGGGGGAAAACGACTGATCAGCTCAGGCTATTTCATGTGGAGCAGAAGTCCACTAGAACAGACAAATGCTAAAATGGATGGGTGTCTTCTGTCCTCTGTGTCTCTCTCCTGGGAGCTAAAAGTACAATTAGGACAAAAAGTGCTGTTCCCAGGAAGGTAGAATAGTCATTCAGTGTTCAAGTGAGCAGGAGAAAAATGTATTTTATAAAGATTGTTGCATTCTCTGCAGTTCTTGTGGCGCAGAATCACGCATTAATATTTGCCCTGTCATTCATGTCTAAGACAAATATTTTAATCAAGGTATTATTCTCACCTAAGTTTAAACATAGAACCAAGGAAGGTTAAAAACCATCTCATAGCATGAAGGATTTAATATTAAAAATAAATCTTACTTGTAGAAATAAAAGCTATATGAAAAATAAAATTTGAAGCAAACAAATTTGAAGCAAACACATAAACTATCTTGTACAAGTGCCAGAATTACCAGTATCCTTGTGATTTAAAAGGATAAATTGTTCTCCACAGCAACACAACCTGAAAATACCGTGGGCCCTATCTACTAGGCAATGACCCAGGGAATCATTATTGGACTTGAAGGCTGGAGTTATAGGGAGACATGTTCCTTAATGCACTTTAAGAAAATCACAAAGCAGAGAGATTAGTATAGGAGGAAACACAGTAGGTGGCTGGCCCAACAGTGGTTTGCTTCCTTCCATAGTCAATGGAGAGAGGAAGAGGGTCCTGCCAGGCCAGCTGAGAACAGGAACCTCCCATCGTGTATTCTGCATTGTCCACACCTCCACTGCCTTAAGCTAGTGAAAAACCCCCAAAAGGGGGAGAAAGGCAAAGAAATGAACAAAGTAAGAAAATGGATGGAGAACAACAGAGAGGGAGTACAAGCCAGAAGGGCACTTGGATGAGGAGAAGACCCACAGTTACACAGAAACTTGGTTTTGCTTCTCTCAATAGGAGAGAGCAGAGTTAATGCTTTATCTTGCACGAGGTAAGGACCCAGTCGAGGATCTCAGATCTCATGTTAACTGTAGTTAGGAGCAGAATTGAATGGATGTTTCAAGCTGAAAAATTGTAAGATGAAAATGTTCAGTGAGAGAGACTAGAGACTGTAAATTTGGAAAAAACCAAATGAAGAAAAAATTACATGAAGTTTTGCTGGTGGAAATGTAAAGAAAAGGATGGATTTTGAAGGATGTTGAAAAAGTAAAGTTGACCAGAAGAAGCATAAGACAGGTCAGAGAACTGCACAGCTGGAAATTTGAATTACTGGAAATACATCTGAAATGTCAATGACAATTACATAAAAGAGGGACAGGAAGAAAGAAAATTCAATTTCAGTTGTCTTAAGCTGAGGAAGTACAGGCCTAAACAATATTCCCATGTTTCCATCGAGAGAGTCACAGAGCATGACAAACCGTGTACCTAATGCAGGCTTTTATCTTGCACTTAAAATTTAGGCAGATAGGCCTCCTCCTGAAGGCTTTTAAAAGTACACTCTTCACTCCATTAGATATACAGGAGACATACAATTTACAAGAACTGATGAGCTAGGAACAAAAAATCGAGGCAAAAATCTGGTTTCTGATTTATTCAGTCTAGATCTGTGCATCTTGCCCCTCTCCCCTTCCCCTCAGTATTTGGGCAGAGGAGTAGGCATAGGTCTATGAGGCAAGATTCCACAAAAGAAGGAGAATTAAAAATATATGCCAGCGATACACTGACTGAGGAATGGAAAGACTGCAGAGCAGACAGGATATGACATTGAGGTGTGGTGAAACAGGTAGAAGCTGATGAAGAGTCAGTGACAAGAGCAGAAGAGATACTTTTGTACCTCAGTTACTCAGAAGGATGACAATGCCTTCAAAAACAAGTCAAAATTGGACCACAGGAGAGCTTAGCAGAGGATCCCAAGTTTTTTGTGCCCTGGATATATCAGTTAAGAAAGGAATGGTTGTAACTTTGTAATTCAACTGTTAAAGACTGGTTTGAGACACATAAACTCAGATTCAGTTCTAAATTTCCCTTGCCCACTTTGAAGGGTATTTCCATTTGGATTTGATTCAGCACCAGTATTACTTTTAGTGGAACTCCAGTTCATATTGAGATCTGGAGATATTCCTAATTTTTAACGGCATTTTTATTCAAATTTAATGCTTATTAAAGAAGGGAACGTATAGGATTTATCTGAATTGGAACTTACTTTGTCAATGTAAGCCATAGCAGAGTAAAATTAGATCAGCTCGTGTATACGTTCGTCAATAATATGAAGAAAAATGAAAGCTGATCATATAGACCAGAGAGTAAAATTTGGCTGCTGTTCTGTAGACAAAGCTACCCCTCTGCAAAGCATCAAAGAAAACTTCTCTAAGAACTGGTCTCCAAAGAAACCAAATTTTGTTTACTCCACAAAAAAACCCGTTAGAAGTCTAATGCACCAGAGATGGTTCCTGCAGAAGTGCAGTTTGGTTAAAATCTGTTGAGAAAGTCAGTCAACCATGTTTGCACAGCAGTTTTCACTATTCACTACTGTTATGGTGAACTGCAAAGTAGCAGTGTATAATCACATCCTGCTCTGACGTAAAAATGGGATTTTTAATTTAAAATAGTAGTTCTCACATTGCCTTCTCACCAGCAGAATATTTTAAGCAGTACTGCATACCATGGTGCTCCATCTGATCTGTAATACTAAAATTCAAAGCATAAGAAAAGGAGATTGATTTACATGCCTCAACTATGAAGTAGACATTCTGTTATTGATTATTTTACTCTAAAATCTTGACCTCCATAGGAACACTGTCACAAGAATTTAGGTGTGATAGCTTTGAAATAGTATTTTACCAGGAGAAGCCTTTTTAGATTCAGCCTGAAGAAAATACATGAGATGAACTCACCTTTCAAAAAACTTCCAGTCTATCCCATTTGTGTTCACTTAAATCAGTGGGAAGTAGCTAAATGACACATCAATTTTTAATCAAAAATATTTTAGCTAAACATATTTCTTTGGGAAGCTACAACAAAATGAATTATACAGTTCTTTCACTGTACAACTCAAAAGAGAATACTTAATAACACCATGCAGCACAAATTGTGCTTGCATAGTCATTTTCACAGGGTGTCTTAAGGAAAATTACACATAAAGAGTAAAAACCCACAAATTTAGATCATTGAGTGGAAGCCAAGGAGAACAAATAAAATTTAGGGCTGGATTTATAATCAGAAATTTAATCAACAGAACAAACCTCGGTAGACAATATGCTCCAGATGTGAGAAATAGTACCCCAGCAAATCTCTAGCTTCCAACAAATGTTATCATACCATTAAAACAGCTGAAAAAAATAGCACAGTTATTACCATAGTGACATTCTGCCACATACGTGAACAAAAGGCAGTGGGTTGTGCTAGGTTAAAATAGCACAAAAGATGAAAAGTAATATAGCGCTTTTCATAACAGACATACTGGCTGAAAAATGGAATGATGAGCAAGAAGATACCAAACTGCAGTAACCTGTGATGGTCAACATGTGTGTTGAGGTCCTTATAACAGACCAAAAATTGCCTAGTACCAGTAATCCTGAAAGGAGTAAAGTTTCTGGACCTGTTGGTGTTTATGTATCAGATGATGATGCAAAGCTGAGTTTTGATCTCAGCAAATCTCTGAGACAGTGACTTCCCAAGTGGATCCATGTTTTTCTAGCTAATTTATAACTGGTGTCATATAAATTTGACATTTTCAATAACCAATAACTAAGCAGTCTGTCATAAATAATAGAGTTGTCGCCCAGAGAATTCTGAATGCTCCCAATGCTCAGTAATTTGAATAAAAGTCTTTAATCAAAACTTTTAAGTCTTTGAACACAATTGGGAAGGTGTGCATCAGAAGCCAAATGTGGTATGACAAACACCTCTAACAATACTTCAATCACATTGTGACTATGACAAGGTATTCTCTCGTCCTTTGCCAGCAATCTGCAGCTGAGCTTTTCTAAGCTGGAACTTTCTTCACTGCCTCCTGCACGAGGCTCAGATACATGACCAGATTGCTGCAGGGTACGGTGTTAGTAGTGTGTGTCTGCTGAGAAGCAAGAGACACCGGTGCACGCATTCCTAGACCATGGCAACTTGCAGGAAGCCACTTGCTGCCACCCTTCCTCACAGTGGGCTGCACTGAATGGTGTTGCATCTCACTAGTCTTGAGCTGGGGCACGTTTGTTGGCTGTTACAGTGGCTGTGTGTGGGCTTGGACTCTGACACTTCCACGCTTGCTGCTAGCCTGAGCTGATGCTCGTGTCAGCTTTCCAGTTAATGTCACAGAGCACTCAGGATTTCAGTCATTGTATCTGAAGCCTTCTCTTGCCTAGTCAGAAAAATCACAGATATTAAAGCTGAGGAAACTTATCAGCAAACTAGGTCGTTACTCTCCAAATCCCAAGAGTTGCTATTAGGGGAAAAATACCTCCACCAAACCCACAAAACTCCAAAAACATCTATGGATGGGAAAAGAAAAGAGCAAAAAACTTCTTTTCCTTTGAAGCTGAATGAGACTGGAAAGCTGAAGGGACAGGAGTTATGTAGTGTTTTATCATTAATTTGGAGTGCCATGCTTTTCCCTCCTTACAGACTGATAGGTTAAGGTAGGATGGTATCACATGAAAAATGGGTAATTCTATTTGCCACTCTACGTCTGATATATTTTCCTTTGGAAGAGTGGCTTGCACAAAATCATGGAATATCAATGTTTAAAGGAGAACAAAGTTCTACTGAGTCTGTGGTTACTTTTTGTCATGGTTAAACAGAATGATGAAATACAATGGCAGTTGGTTTACTAAAAGGGGAAAGAACACTTAAGATAGTATATTAAAATTTACACCAAAATGTCAATAAATCAGAGAAGGCAAGTGAGACTGTGTTTTTATCAGAAGAAAAACAAAAGTAATCTATTAATTTTGCACGCAGTAATACACAAGCATATATTAATTTAAACACAAAATGCTGCTATCTTGGGAGATACAGCTTGTCTCAGATAAAACCGATCTGCCTTGCTGTCTCCAACGTGTGGTAATGCACAGGTAATGTGTGGTTCCTTAGGGAATACCGAATATTAATTCATCCATCTCCCCAGGGCTGACACTTCAGCAGATGATGAAATGTACATTAGTTAATCAACAATAACTTTTGTGGTCTTTAAATGGGTGAACATCAGAAGGCTTACCATGAGTATGCCCACACCTTGCATAAGCATGAATGAATCAAGCAACAACAAGTCAATAAAATCAGCTATGGAGGTTTTGTTCGTTTTTTTTTTTCTACTTCAAACATGAATTTTTTTGTTTTTGTGAAATTAGGAACAATAACTGCGGGTTTCCTTACTGACATGTTATATTACTTTGACAATTCACCTACAGCTATATACACAAACATAATATTATGAAATGTTGTTGACTAATAACAGCCAATTTAATGCACAGTTAACCTGTCAAAGTCATTCTTTTACTATGGTATTTTATTAAATAATTAGAAAAATTTATCACAAAAAGAATAATAGTACGACATAGTACTGATAATTAGCACTTTGTGAGAAACCAAAGCATTTAAGATGTTTGTTTCTTGTGAAGCATCTTTCCTGATTTACTTGTGGAACTATAAAGCACAGTAATGATGCTTCAGAAATCTATTTCATTCTTTCATTGAAGGATGAGGATTTAATTTTTAGAGGAGAGTAATGAGAGATGAAAGGCCTGGATATTTGGGGAAATTTCTTCATATCTCAAAGTCCTGATGCCACCCATTTCCTCAGTAATCTTCGGAAAGTGCCAACTACATGAAATTTAACACTGACAAAAATACTGTTCTTAAAAAAAATTCCTTATGTCTGATACTTACATAGTTGATTCACCATTAGCTGGGGATTAAAAAAACCTGAATGGCTTTCTGCTGCATGAATTTTCTTCCAAACTTCCTCTTTTTCCTCACACATTTAACAAATGTTACAGTAGCAGGATATGTAAGTTCATTAACAGAGGGCTTAATTGTGCCTTCATTATAAATAGCAAGAGAAACTTCTGGAAAAGTTGGGCTAGCAGTATCTTAGTAAAACTTTGCAGTTTCTGTATTAAGGCACATAAATTACATGAGCTTAAACACTCAATTAAATGTTATCAGTATTATTAATGTTAAAACCAAAACGTGAGTCAATATCATCTCCATTTCTTTCCAGATGGGACCCTTAATCCTGAGATTCCTCCCAAAACAGGAATGTCAGGTCTTAATTAACTCACAGGAATGTTACAAGTCTCCAGTAAAATGCTTTGAAAATATCAGAAGTTTAGTGCTAAATTAATGCAGTCCTTATTACAATAATTATTAACTGTTTACAGTTGTAATCAGGTTGCTAAATGCCCTGCTCACTGCAAAGAGGCCGGAAGAAGTTCAATTTGTTGCATAATCAGCTATCTGCTCTTCAGTACACAAGCTAAATATAGTAGAAGATGTCAGCTACTAAATATGTAAGACTTGACGAAACAGCTCCTCTCTAACCTCAATTCTTCCAAATGAGTGCTGTCAAATTCTCCAGAATTTTAACTTTATTTAAAGTTCCGTATGGAAATAAACAGGCTCAAGCCTGGTGTAATTTAGACGAAAACCAGCTTTACATGAAGCAGGAATGACCAGAGCAATGCTGTCTTCCTTGAGGTTACAGGCACACAGCTGTCCGTGTTTCTGTTGCAGCTTCCAGCTTTCCCAAGTGTTATGGTTGGATGAGGTCCTTGATACTTATATCTGTCCTAGATGTCTATTTTAGAAAAGATGAATTGGTACTGCTAGGATTGCTGTGGACAGTGGCAATGCTGGGATCCCTGGGGACAACTGAGCAACTGAGTAAACTTGGGTCAGAATCATCCCCCATAAGCTTGGAGGAGCTTTGAAGAAGAGTCACTGTCTGGAACTATTTACAGCAGCAGGAGATACAAAATAGGATGAGAAGAGAAAGACAAGCTGTGGCTTCCTGCTGAACAATAAATAGTTTTGCATTTCCAAAATCAAAGGTGGGAGAAGCAGAAAGAGAACGCTCCATCTGGCTTGATGCAGTTGGAAGAGCTGACAGGAAAGAAGGACTTTCTGTTATTTATCAGACTCTTACTGAAAAATGCAAATGAAGGGTTTCTCCAGCAGTGACAAAAGCCAACATCTTCTTAAGAATCCCTGTGTTACATGTTAAGGAGGGGAGAGCTGATGCTCCCTCAGACCAATAAGAGCTTTTGTTTTGAATCAGTTTTATACAAAGTGAGAAAAATGAGAAAATTTTAGCCTTGTCCACAGAGTTGGCAGATGCGAATGGACCATTAACCTTTTGTTTATTTGTTTGCACAGGTTTGGATTTTGCCTGCTATGAATTCAGATTCAGCATGGTATCCTCATTATTCTTGGAGAATGACATTGAAGTGTCAGATGACACCTGCAAATGAAGGTGAAGATTTTTGGAATTGCTCATGTTTCTTTGCCCTTCTTCTCATAGTGAGGAGGGTAATAGTGAATAACTCTAGTTGGGATGGGATTAATTTTGCCTAAATTCAGACGCTCAAAATCTACATATGTGCAGAAGGGTCACTCAGGTAGTGGTAAAAGGTCTCAATCGCATTTTCTCCTGGATTTAGTTCAAGACATAGATGTTATCTGCATGCACCAAGATACCAGAAACAAAGAGTAGGCTGTTTCTAGACCTTAAAGGCAATAATAAAAAGGGCTGTAACTTCAGGTAAAACTTAACTCCAAAGAAAGCAAACCTTGCCAAGAAAGGCAGGTATGATTAACTGCAGTAACAGTGATCTAATGGACAATTATCAGACTAAAATGAAGAAAATTATTAGGAAAGTGCAGTGCTCATACTAACCATTTTAAGATTTTTATATAGGGTTATCTCCAATAGGAGATGTATATAAGGAATTGTAGGCATAGCTGACAGTCCCTCCTACAGTTCAATTTTCCTGACACATTCCTTTAGAAGACTGTTTCCAGTTACTTAAAATGTTGCCAAAGATTAACTGAAGTTCTGGACTAATTTTTTTCCTAGGCTGTGAATTTGTATTTTTTTACAAGATTTTATGTAAGAATGACCCTAGGGACAAGCTCTTTGTCTTTCTGCTATTAAAAGTATATTTGTGAAGAGTTATTAATCCTCCCACACTATAAAGAAGAACCTTCAAGCTCATTGGCAGAGTGTGTTTTCTCCCCCATAAAGATCTATACAAATTTAATCTATTTAGAAAATTACCAAACATGCTTAGTTTGGTAGTAAGGAATTTCATCACTGCAGGTGCTGAAGATGCTACCTGTGCAATGCACTGGATAGATGGATCTGATCTGCAGGGTTCTCTGCATCTCACAAAATGAGTGCTGTGGCTTCGCTTTAGAAACAGATGCTAGATTCAGAACCAAAATTCAGCTGACCAAATGTGCAACTGTACTCACTGCTCAATGGAGACACATCAGCCATTTGCCAGGAGCTGCTGGTAGCACATATTGTTCATACTAGCCCTAGATAGCCCTAGATACTAGCACTAGTCTACTGAAGTGCAAGTATAAATAATGAAGAAAAGAAGAAGAGAAAAAAGAAGCAAAGTTTGAGGATTTGACTAACAGCTTCAATGTCTAAATAAAATGGTTAGGAAATTGATTTTTTTTCCAGACACATGAATTTTACAAAACCAAAAAGTAAGCAAACACTATTAAGTTTATCACAGGTTTCAGCTACTCATCATGATGCTTCTTGGAAAGTCCAAATTCTATGTGCTTTCATCAGAGGGACCATTCACACGCTGAAATCAGACTGTGCCACTCTGCAATAAATTCTTCTGACACCTGTATATTCCTGAGCCATGAACTGCACTTGAGAGTGACTGAGCTTTGGCTGCCTGATAACCTCCACACAATGTAAAAAATGAGACAAGTAGAAATTTTATGGAGCTACTTATAAGCTTATCTCCTCCAGAAAGCCTCACTTTCTAAGTCAGTCAGTGGCAGAAGTCAGTCCAAACCTGACAGTGACACTATTCTTGTAGAATAGTGTGTGCTAATGCATCTGGAAGCAAAGAGAAAGTAATGTCAAACTCCAGTATGTGCTAGCAGAAAGAAATCCAAACAAGAAAAGAAGCTGCTAGTAGTTTTCTTTTCACTTGAAGTTCTATTTATTTTGCTAAATCATTGAGCTACAACTAGAAAATCAGAGTAAGCTCTTGTTGTCTCTCCTCCAAGGCAAAGGGTAATCCTGAACATGCCTCAAAAGCTGACAGTTTGAAGAAAAGCCAACCCACATCTCACTGAGCACAGTGTTGAAAACCCACAGATCTATCCTTGTAGCAAAGTGCTCTGTCCCTTTCCTCACATTAGCTGACACTTGACCGTTGTTTTTGTACTGTGGTACTCCACACTTAAGGCCAACACGGAGCTGGATGTTACTCTTCCATGCCTACTATATCTTCCTTTCTCTCTCACTAGACTGGTATAATAAGCTCTTTGCTAACATTTCCTTCTCTATGTTGCTTAGACTTGGCACTTTGTCTGCAGTTCTCATATTTTCCAGTCCTTTGACTTTCTTCCCTCACTGCACTGCTTCTGGTTTGTGTGCTGAGTGTCTGTCCCAGCCCTAGTTCAACTTCATCTCTCACCTACCCATCAAGTTTGTTTCTGGACCTTATCTCTATTTCCTGCATGGTACATTTTTTCTAATCACAATCATATTTTCTTTAACTTTTTCTCTACCCAAGCTCTTCTTTTGCAGCAGTCTTTTCAAATTTGGGACAAAAAATAATACCCCTAATCCTCTTTCTCCCGTCTGTTTCTTTCACCTAACTTAAATTGAGATAACTGTTCAAAATTTTGAAGACATCAGGTTCCTACAAGTGTTACATGGGAGGTGGGGAAGCAACCAATCCATGTGCAGAAAAGAGAGTTTGTTTCTTCATTATCCAAGTGCCAGATTAGCTATATTCTCATACAGTTCTGCTGACCATTTTAAAGGAAATTTTAACTCCTGCTGTTGTTATTTAAAAATCAAACAAGCCTGAGAAACTAAAAAGGCTTCAGTAGAAATGTAGAACAAGCAAATGTAAATGTCTGTAGCCGTCTTGTTTTGTTTCACTGTGCTGAAGTTTTAGGAAGATGGAAGACATAAATTCAATATAGATCATAAATCGATAAAACAATAAGCAAGTAAAAATACATAATAATTAGTTATACATTACTTATACGACTAAACATACAAAATTTTAAATATTTTCGTTGTAGCAATGCAGTCCTATCTGTTAAATCTCCCAATTCAAGAGAGGAGAAGAATTTTTTAAACTTTTTTTCATGGCTGTTTCACACTAAAGTAATTTGCCCCACTTTATGCTTGCACAGTGCCTCACACAACAGAATTCTGCTCTGCCTGGACACTAAAATAAGAAATAAAATGATTATGCAGCCGTAACTCCACAAAGAATAAAAATGGCGAGCCGTAATTTACAGTACTGCATTTATAATTTCCTCCTGTTTTACATCACTACTGGAAGTGAAAAAAGTGAGGTTGAAACAGGAACTCTGATCCTCAAAAAACAGCACTGCCATTCTTCATTCAAAAGCTTTATCAGAGACAGAAAGGGAGCAATTGAGTAAGACAGTTTTCATCACATGCTGCTTCACCAAACAGGCTTTTGACATAGTCATATTTTGTGTTCCCCAAAATAGCACTTCAGCATGCTTCAGTTTATGAACTTGGTTTTTTTAACTCCTTTGAATTTAATTAGGCTATTCATCAGTTTGGTAAATGCAAAGAACCTTTTAAAAGGGGAACAGTGATTGATTTTTAAAGTGCTATAATCACTTCATCTAGCTATTAAAAAATACTTTCCAATATATTTCAAAGTATATTAATATTCACTTTTTAAAATACATCTTCTGTCCTTATTTTAATGTATAAGCAAGAAGCTGCCATACTATCACTAGGTGAAGTTCTCTGCCCAGCAAATCTCCTGCACAAAGCTCCCATTAACGTCCATCCTTCATGTGAACCTTGCTGACACAGGAGGACATTTTGGGAGTCAAATAAAGTTTGTCCTACGCAGAGTCTGGATCTGAGCCTGAATGGACTCACATGCAAACTAAAGGTGTATGGCTATACCAGCACATCCTCACTAGCATAAACTACCATTTTCTGCACCCAAATAACAGTTTGAGAGGGGTCTCAAGCATTTGTGTGTGTGACTGCACTGAACAAGGTTGAAAAACTGCAGAAAAAGGGAAGCCCAGAACCAGCTAATTTGCCAGCAACCCTAAGGAATCGTGCAATTCAAGTCTCCATTTCGCAGAGTCTTGCACCAAATTGCCTCAGAAAAATACTTTATATACTGCAGCATTTGTAACTTAGTCAGTCAGTCCCAGGAAGGGAATTCACCCCTGGAATATGTGTTTTCTAAATGTTTTCAGCCATAGATGGTGTCACAGACTGATGTCCCTGCTGCAGAAACAGAGGTTATTGCCTCAAAGAGCAAGAGTTACTCTTCAGGCCATCAGTGGGACCGTTTCTTATGTTCTTGGCAAGGCCCAAAACCAACAGCTCTATCATCAGAACCATTGCCTGTGTGACAAGGCTGACTGACCGCCGGGTGTATTGTCACCACCACAAACCTGACTGCTGAGGCCTCTGAAGAATACAATGAGTACAGTTCTGCCCTGTGAAATGCCTGTAACTCTGCCTGGGGCTGGCCAGCTCTGGCGGGAGAACTAATACCTGCACTCTCTCTGAGTCTGCTCCTCTGCAACCAGCTAATGCTGCCATGTAATGAAAGGAAAGGCAGAGGGACACCTTCAGCCTCCCATTTCCATACATCACATGCTTCACAGCATTTCTGCATCCCTTCTTCTGTACCAACCTGAGTTGTTTACTTCGCTGTCTCTCACTTCAGCTGTCTGTCCTCCTCATATATCCCTCTGCACAGGATCAGCTCTTTGCCACCTGCCAATAGAGTGTCTTCCTGCACTTTTTAAAGTATTTTTCTCCTGCCTTGTCATTAATAGCATTTCTTCTCCATGTGTCCCTTCATATTACTTTGCTGCTGTTCCTTACCTTACCTTAACCTTACCCTTACCTTGCTTTACCTTCCCTTTGTTCCATCTTGGCTAGAGCAACATACATGCAGGCTTGATCCCATTCCAGCCCCAGCCCACAGCCCACTGAAATCCTGCATGAGCCATGAGGAGAGTGTAGCAATGTGGTGCACACCGGCAACCTGCCATACCTTTAGCAAACAAGAATATATTCTACTCAGCCCATGGATATTAAAACTTACAAAATGTGTGTGGGAGTGTAATTGCCATTCCTCTCATTTTACTGTTGGGTTTAAAGCATGTTAAATTGACCACTGTAAAAGTATTTCAATTATGCCATTAACAGCAAAGAGAGAGCCAGTCATGAGTCACACCAGTAAATTTTAGGGAAGACAAACAGACTCATGCTGTGTGCACACAGACCTCTTCTATTGATATAATACTTGGTAATCCTGAAGTGCCTGACTCAATGTTGCACATAGAGAGCTCAGGAGCCTTCTAGTGCTCAGGGATGCTCTCACAGCAACTTTGTCCACAGGTCAGAGAAAGGAGCCTGGGAGGACCAGAGCACAAGGCAAGTGCCCTTCTCACATGCGGAGGAGGAGGAGAGGGTGGCACCAGCCTTGGTACAGTGTTTTGAAAGAGCATCAGTGGATGCATGGATTCTGGCCTTGAGAAATGAAGCAGGCATATAAAGCAGAGAACTGTAGCCCAAACATTTTTCTTTCAGGAGAAAACAGTGCGCAAATGGGCACTTAACTGCAGCTCTTACTGAGCTTTACACTCCTCTGTCACATAAAAGTTCTGCAAAAGAACTGTGCTTTTGTTTTGGGAGGGAGTTTCAAAGCCTTTCAATGAAGAGCACTGAACAGCAAGTGAACTCTCTTCACTCTAATACATTTTATCTGACAGATTTAAATAATTCATATAATAGCTACAAAAAATCCCAGAAAGCAAAAGCATTTTAAAATTTGCTTCCATTTGTGTACTTCAGGCTTCAGTGAAACAGCTTAAAAATACAGGCCCATTCAAGCTGAAAGAGGACAATTTTGGGGGTTCTTGCACAAAATACTTTTATTCTCAGAGTAGTCTGCTCTGAGTGATCCTTTTCTTCCTCAATTTTGTTCCTACACATAGCAAACTCTCCTGCCTCCAAGCTGCATCACCTTGAGAGAAAGAATGCTGCTTACAGGATTCAGAACACTACACGTGCCATCAAAATGTTACAATGCATTTCAAGTCTGGAGGCAACATCATGGAAATATGGCCCAAGAATGCCAGAGGTAATGAAAGGCTGATGAATAGAACATGAGATGGAGGAGCCCTGCTCCGTCAATTTCTTTCTGTTGTTGTTGTTGTTGTTGTTGTTGTCGTTGTTGTTGTTTTGTTTTTTTGTTTTGTTTTGTTTTCCCTGGGAAAGCTGATATATTTTCCTTTTTTTTTTCCCAAAGAATAAGCCATTTTCATTTATTGCAATTCCGTCCCTCTGTTATGCATAACATGCCCATACTGGTTACAGGATGTGTGAGTGCTTAAAATGGATTCTGGTTGCAAAATTAATTCCTGCTTTCATTCAGATTACAGGAAGTTTTAGCTACATGTTTTTTATAAATGATTGATGCAGATACCTTGATTAGTCTGTTAAAATCTTTGGATTCTGTTCTTGCATAATAGAAATAATTTTTAGAGGTTGTAATTATTTTTTTAAACTGTAAACTATTTCCATACATTTAATAAATTAGTAATTAATTAGGCCAATATAACTAACATAAGAAATAAAAGGGAGGATTGTATCAAGTCAGCATAATTTAGCAATTTGCTTGTACATATATCTCTTAGGTGTCTAACAAAGGCAATTCTTCTCAAGTAAGTGCCAAATTTTCCTGTATAGATAATTAAGGTGCGTCATTGGCTTTTATGATTTCCAGAGGGAGAGAGATGCTGTCTCTCAGAGCTGAATGGCCTGGATCCTGCATAATGAAAAGCAGGAAGACACTCCAATTGTATGAGATCCTATTATATTGAAACATTTTTGCTTGCAACTTTAACTAGATAATCACCTCTACTTAGGAGATTTTAAAAAGGAACATTTTATCAAGCTCTGGAGTTCTTTATGCTCTTGCACACGCTTTCAGTTTGTTGCCTTTAGCTGCTGGAGAGTTAAGAGAAGGCACTCTTCCATCACACTAGATTTTGCAGAGAAGTGCTGCATGTCAAGGACTCATCCCTGACAACCTACATTGTGCTTCATGACATCCATTTATACCAGGCTTGTTGTATTCCTTCCCATGACCTGCGATAATGAGGTGTATGGCTGGTGTTCCAGGACTTGATGTGTTGCAGCATGGCATTATCTGCCTTGAGAAATGTGAAATGAAGGCATTGTCTGCAAAAATATAATTAAGGAAAAGGTTTCTTAGCCCTTAATAGCAGAGCATGAACGCTACCAAGGCTGCTGCTGTTTTTTGAAAAGAAATAGAATAACTAATGCCAAATGGAAATGGTTTTATTCTTCTTAGGTTGGAGGAAGCATTTTGGAGAATACCGAGCCTCAAGAAATACGGAATGAACCAAAGCAACTGAAATCAAGGTTATATAGTTCTCTTGAAAACCTAACTGAGGCTTTGTGTTTGAATAATGTATTATTATATTTTCACATCACCTGCAAAACAGTAAAAGGAGTTATTCCTTGAAAATAAGTATTCAGAGAATTCATATCCTCACAAAGGAATCATGTCATGAGAATCAAAAGCAAAAGGTTTGCTGGATGATCAGGATTCGAAGATAAAATTTTCTTGTACTAGCTGCTCATGAAATCAGCCTATACTGCTGCTGAAATCACACAGCTTTTTTCATAGAAAAAACACACTGTCATGTAATTCATGGTTATACAAACAAAAATGCAGCACTAATCATATGTTCTTATGACTAATGGGAATATTATTGTCTGTAAGGCAGTGGCACCTGGGAGTAGCCCTAATATGGACTTGGCATCTGTTGCATTTAGCATCCTGGAATCAGGTGTTATACAAACACAGAGGATGGCATGTGCTTGGGAGAGCTTACATCCTAACTTGCTGTAACTAATCAATGAACCTCATTGGTAACAAATAGGGGGGAACATTGAGAGAAAGAATAAAATGTGGAGAATAAGAGCCATATTATATAAGTGAGCAGAAATGCTCATTACTTTTCTTTCTCGAGGACCTTTGAGAAAGGCAAAACTAGATGTCTGTTGAGGCTCATTGTAAGGGAGGATGTGAGACATGGGCAACCACAAAACCCAGGTCCTGGCAGGGAAGCTGCACTTCCCAAGAGAGATCAGTGTTTGACAAAACCCTAAGAAGATGGTTTGGCAAAGGAGAAATACAAGGGGAAAAATAAAGTAAACTGTCCCAAAGAAGAAAATGGACCAGGGCCTTGATTTTTATCCTCTACAGAGTTCTTTATATTGAGTTCCATGAAATTTAAAAGCCCTCCTTTCCCTTTATGGGATGAAGCTGCATAGAGATGATGAGGCTAGTTGTGCAAGTGAGGTGAACACTATTTTCCCTCACTGGCCCATCAGGGCAAGAATCTGTAAATTCCATTTTCATGGTATGACAGAATAAAAATAAGCATGGCAGTACCTTCATTAAGATCTAAAGTCCCTGTATTAACAGCTAGGTCAGTGTGAGTGTGTGCCATTGTAAATGAGAATTAGACTGTGAGCTTCTACATTGTTCTGCAGTACCTTCCTCAAAGGGATGAAGCACACACACACTTCATCCAGGATGGCTTTAGGCCCCACATTTCAAGAAGACTAGCTGACCCATTGTTGCTTGTTATGGTCAGAAATAGCTTCTTGAAGTAGCACATATAAATGGAGTTAACCTGCTCTAATTAGGGTAACATCATCAGCCAAGAGTGCATTGGTAACATCTTTACAGGTGCCTCATGTTGGTTCTGTACATCATGTCTCCTTCAGGTTTTAAATGTTCAGTTCTGGCTTTATGAAGGCATTGAAATACAAGAACCATGCAAGCCGCAATGTCCCATTGCCTGGAGTCCTAAATATTGGTGACAGCACAATTGAAAGAAGGGCAGCAGTTCTAATTTTGTCCTGTCTTTATCCTGCATGTGTTGCACATCCTGTAATTGTCAAAGCAGTCCAATGACAGATTCCAGTAAAGTGAAATTGCTTTTTCAACTGTTATAAAATAACAATCACCAGGCTTTGGAGAAAATTGCTGAAAATGATGACATGAATATCGCACACTCAATCACATGCTCCAAAAGAGTCACTGATATAAAAAATTGATTACTAAAGGTGCTATACCTTGTTACCCACCAACATACACAAAAGATGCCTGTTGTCCAATACAGCAAATGTTGTATAAATTGACTTTGCTGCAGAATATAATTATTTCTGTTAAGAACAGCCATTAAAGATGTTCCAGGCTCTGAGTTTTCTACATCTGTTGAACTTTCATTTTTTTGATTATGTATGGAAATTTAACCAGTAATATTGAATTCACACTAAACCCTTTTACAGATGAGGTCTTTTGCATGAAGAAGAGACACAAATTTAGAAGTAAGTTTTCAAGGTGTTCATGATACGTTGTTGTATTACTGTATAATTATTTTGTAAGCAGAAATTGGGTAAATCACGTGTGGGGCAGTGGAGTCTGTATTTAAGCTTTAAGCAAAGGTTCAGTTCACACTTCGGTAGTGTAGAAATCCTCAGAGTTGACCATGCAAGAATGAGGGTGTGCCCAGATGAAAGGATGCAATTGTACCCCTGAGCTTGGGGGTCCTGGCCTGTCCTTGTCCTGCTGGCCTTCCATCATCTGCCCACATCCCCCAGATGAGCTCTGCCCATCCCAGGGAAGCTCCCTTTCTTTATACTGCACAAATGATATTACTTCACGCTTTGAGCCTTCTGTTATTTAGAAAAATGTTCAAGCGAAATGCGCATTTAATTACCTCACTGAGAATGTCACATATCATTGTTGGTGTTGGTCTATTGTTAGAAATTCCACGTTGGTTCTGGAAGTTTCTGATATATATGTACTTTCACACCAGCCTGTAGAGGTGGGCTGCAGGTCCTGCAGGTATTTCCATTACAATATACTGGATTTATCCAGAGGAAACAGTGGGAACAAAGAGCTACATTTATCTTTCACCTAGGCAGGTGCACGTATATTTCATGCTAGACCCTGCATAAAAATTTTCAGGGGGCAATCAGGAATGGATTGAAGGAAACTGACTGAAAATGTTCCTTCCACAGTTTTCACAGGAAGTAACAGAATATGTTTAAGATATATTTTAAAGCCTTTTTACTACTTCCATTCTTTTTATGGTGGTTCACTTTTCAGCTGACAAAGTGATTTATTAACTGTCTTTAAAAAGCTCAATTTCATTGAACAAATGATAAATATCAAAACCTGAAGTTTGACCCAACATCAATATCAAGCATTTGCAGACTTAGTTTATTTTCCAAAGAATAAACAAAAGGAGAATGAATGAATACTCAATATAAGAACAAATTAGAAAAGAGTTATTGTCAGCCACAGTGATTGTAAGACTCAGCTTGCTGTGTTAATTCCACTAGAGGCAGATAATAATCACATTTGAAAATCGTGACTTTCCCCTCCTACCCTGGATAAAGGGCATTCATGCAGAAAGAAATGTAGTTTTAATTAGCAAAATAAAACAAAACACTAACCTGTGTCCTACTACCTCTCCATCTCCCTACCCACCATCCTACCCACCTTGGGAATGTTGCATGACAACTGGTGTTGTCCTTTCCATTGCACTCATGGGGAGGTGTGGCTTGGTGCTCCCGCAAGCAACTGCAACAGGGAAGATGGTCTCATTCCCAAATACACGTACACACACACATTGAGTGCAAAGGCAAAAACTGTGAAGCAGTCAAAAGTCATTCATTCATAGAAAATGTGATTTCCTACTGTTCATGAATGCCATTAGTTTCATTTAAGCCATTTATAACTCCTTCATTGTATTTTGTTGAAGCTCCAGCCTTCTTAAACGGATTTTCTTTTCAACTACTGTTTAAATATAGAAAGATATATAAATATGAAAATACTCCAAATTTTGATTTTACTCATTTTACATCTTGCTGATGCTTGTTGAACTGGCTGTCAGAGCAGTTAAGAATGGAAAGGATCAAATAGTACCCAGCTGCAGTGACACATGGCAATTCGCTACACCTACCTGTGCCAGTCAATTCAATCCAAGGGTCCTGCAAGAAAAATGGAAAATCCACATAATCAGGTGATAATTCATGCAACAGCCCCATTACCTCATTTTATCAACATCAATTTTCCCTCACTCCTTGGAAGGTGGTAGAAGGCTGAAGAGGTCCAAAACCCTCCAGAAGAGATTCAGAAGTTCTGTGGCCTGTAATTTCTTAAATTGCACTTCAGCACCAGTAGCAGAGGAACAAATGGTGCATGAGTTTCATCTTTGGGACTGTACATACCATTTTCCCCAAGCAAATCCTAGACACTACTAGCAGATGATTTACCAGCATAAGCCAGAATACCTTTAGGCTCTTAGAAACACAGCTACTCTGAACATTTCCTGGTGTCCATATGGCACAGCAGCATGTAACAGAAACAAACTCAGTTTTCAGAAAGAATCTGGAAAACTGTTCAAGGAAAAAGCTTTTTTGGGTAGAGGCAGAGGGTCAGGAATGGAGATCCTGCAGTGAAAGAAGCAAGAAGCTGGAGGGAGTCAGGGCAGATTCCTCCACTGAAATACACACTTTCTCAGTGGAAAGACGACCAGAGGAAAGGCAGGTTTGAATCAGAGCTAAGTACTAAGGGTTTTCCAGATTTTTCTCTGTGCTCAACTTCTAAAGGAAGCATTGCACAAAAGTATATATTTTAGTCATCTAAAAATTAAAATTTGATTCTACTTCTTGAGCTTTTCAGAAAGATGAACTAGAGGAAAAATTTTGCAACTCAAGGAATACTGAAGATACTTATTTTTAGTTGCTCTTGTATAGGTCCCTACTGTGTTAGAACTGGCTGAGACACAGAGAAGCCCCTGCACAAAAGCAAGGAGAGGATAAAGAACAGGGGAATGTCATTCTTCAGTGAGACAAAAATAGAGCATAGACAGGAAAAAATGGAGTTTCTGACCTATCTTTTCTTCTGTAAGATACCAGATTGGTAAACAGTAAGTGTAGCTTGTCTCCCTGGCACTAGCTGAAGGCCAAAGATAGCACATCGACCTTCTCTGGGGTCTGCTGGGACTGGAGTAACCTTCAGGGTCAGGCTTGTCAGATTTGCTGATGTCACAGGAGATTGTCTCCATGGCTAAAACACAGGCTGCTGTCATATATCTTTTTGCTGCTTATCTAAGTGACCATGAAGAAAAAAATCAATTTAGTTCCTCTGAAGTAGAACTGCACAAAATTCATGTGGCTGGAAAAACGTGTGGCTAAATGGTGTTAGGATTTATCATAAGAATAAATATATTTAATTATGCAGTCTAGTTCTCCACCAATTTTTAGATTCCTACATCATAATAAGAAACTCAGTTTATGTGAATGGCTATGGTGTCAGGAAGTTGACAGAGCCTGTGGCAGGTGTTTCTGGGGAGGACAAAACAGAAAGAATAAAGAGTAATAGTGCAATATATACTGGAAAATTTCAAAGGGAAACCCTCCGCTTCAAAGGAGCATACTCAATAAGCTCAGAACACTGAAGTCACAGGGGAAAGAACTGTGTTCCTGAGCAGTTCCGTACGTCATCCAGGTCCAGCTTAGTCACAACCAACTCATAGCAGTGTTTCAACGCTCAGCATCCATAGCTAGATACCTTCTCCACACTGTTAATTACCTGGGTTACTTTATTCCTTAGGCTTTGCCAGAGAAGTTGTGAATGTCCCGTTCCTGGAAGTGTTTGAAACCAGGCTGGATGAGGCTTTGAGCCTCATCTACTGGATCTACTGGAAGGGGTCCCTGCCCATGGCAGTGGGGTTGGACTCAATGGTCTTAAAATGTTCTTTCCAATCCAAACCATTCTGCAATTCTGCAATTCTATGACTTCTGCTTTAACCTCCTCAAACAAAGTCAGAATACAATTATAATACTTCAAATTTGAATAGTAGAAACAACTCTATCATTTTGGTTTGTCCTGCTTTGATTTGGTTTCAGAGATCAGATCCTTTCAAGATGATAAGTTTTCATTCTGGGAGTTTCTGGTAGGGACTCATCCTTTAGAACTGAAAAAATCATCAGAAACATGTAGTCCTGTAGAGCTACACTCCCAACTGATAATTTGGTAGGAAGAATACAGATTCTTCTAAAAGAGAAACACCCTAAAATTAAGCTTTTTAGATAATATGATTGCAGGAAAGATTTTTAAGCATGCAAAAATCAGTTAAGGACCTATTTTCTGTAGAGATATGGTGGAAATCATGTGTCTAACTAACATTTGTATATTCTGAAATGTTCCTCTTCAGTGAATTTTCAGTTACTCAATTTGCCAGCATAAATGAACAATTTTCATGATCTACTTAGGCAAACATATTGTACTGAAACCTGAAATGGTTTTAAATTATATATATGGCTATTTTATTTTTTAAATCTGGAAGTATTCCTTTCATGTAGCTGCTGCTGATTATTAAAGAACAGAAACGTGTTCTTTACATATCGTATAGGTGCTCACAAAGTGATGATAAATATATTCTGAAACATCTGTCATAAATGGCTGTCTTTGAATTTTTATTTTTCTTCTTTTCTGGAGAAACAATATCCAATTATTTTCTGTCTTTTTCCTGATGGTAAAATATATCCATTTTATCACATAACGCCAATAAGCTTGCTTTGTTAACCACATGCATTTAAAGATATTTTACTCTATTCTGATATAACTGTTTATTAATAAAACTATATTTTTATAAATTATCTTGAGAACTATCTCTAGCAATATAAACCTGTTTTTCTTCAAATCATTTTGCAGTGATATGCTTTGGACACACCGGGACGTTTTTGAGCCTTGCATCTAAATTTTAAGTCACCTACTTCGTCAGGGAGTTAGACACATTTTCCTGTAAGGAGTGCACTTCACAGGTTTCAAATGTGTTTTCAAAACTACCTTTGGCAAAATCTTTACTATCAAACATGGCATGTATTCAGCTTTTTTCTTCCTTTTGGATCTCAGCCTCCCTCTAAGAAGAAGAGTGTGGCAGTCAATATTTCTTCTCTCTTTGATTTTCTCCTTGTCCTGTCCTTGAATCTTAAAGTGTTGTAATTTCTTTTTAGAGAAGTTGTAATACGTTCATGATGACATGTAGAAGTTAAGTAGTTAACTCTGCTTTCTTTTAAAAATATATTATAAAAACACCCTAGCTCTCTGCTTTCACAATGACTACAAATGAAATTTCTTCCCACCCCCCAATTATTTTCATGCGATGTTTTTCAGAACTCAGAAACTTTTTTTTTTTTTTTTTTTGCTTTCTCAATGGCCATCTTCATCACCTTACCGTCAGCTTTCAGTGTTACACTGTCCTTAGGGATATTAGCATCACCCTTGATCAAGGTCATGCTTCTTCTTGACTGGGGAAAAAAGAGGGAGCATCAAAGTGCAGGGGAGAGATTCAATATTGCCTTTGCACACAGGAGCAACATGCCACTGTAAAAGTTCTGCGATAGCTGTACTTCTGTGCTGCGGTAATGTGCTGTGCTACTGTAATATGCTGGACTACCATAGCAGCTCTGCTATCCTCACTTCCAGAGGAAGAGTCATAAAATGAAATCGCTAAAAATAACTCTTCAGATGAGAGGCTGTTCCTATTCAGCTTATAAAAAAGAGGCTGAGATAAAATCTTGCGTAGCTACTCGTACATGTAGGGGAAAAAAGATCTTGCAAGTGTGTAGTTCTGGCTTTTAGGAAAGAAAGTAAAACTGGAAGTCTATTCAGTATTATATAACATCAGACAACCAGATCCAATGAGCAGAAGTCAGGAAAATTCACCTTGACATATGATGCAGTTTTCTAACAGGGAAGATGATAAATTAACACTGATTTTGAAGGGTGGTGCAGTCACTATAATTGGAAGGTGACGTTAGCTGCTGTCCTAAAGATAGGATTTGATCCAGCTTCTGAGAGTGTGAAAACTGCACAGGCAGGTACCAAGTAAGCCTAAGAGGTTGTGGTCCTTCTTGCCTTGGATCTTGTGGCTTTAAATACCATTCTGCCATCCACTTTCAGCCACACATTCCTAGGGCGAAGAAGGTACGACGGTCTTGCCTGTGCAGTGCCACAGAACTGGCAGCTCTGCAAGAAATGACTGTAATCGGTTCCCAAGGCTCCTCATTTCAATAAGAACAATAACTGGCCAAATTTTGTTTTCTCCATTTTTCTCCCTTTTTCTAAGACATCAGACTTTGACTGGAGCCGCACAACAGATGAACTGGTATCCTGAAATGCACCTGTCAAAAGATGGATGATTGACATTTACGCAAAGTCAAATTGAACATCAGATTTGAGATGATAAAGAAATGCTTCTGGGAAGAAAAATATATCCATACTGGAAGGACTCATGGCACTTTTTTTGCAATTTAAGTAAAACAGGTCCTTTCAGTTGTAGTAGATTCCCTTCACTGTAGACTGATGCCTCAATCTTGTCTATTCCCACTGTGTGGTACAAAAGGGTTTAGTTGCTTGAGGATTGAAATATTTAAGTCTAATTAAAGTCATTGTGTTCAGAACGGAATGTGTAGGTGACATTTACAAGCCTTTAATACATGAGAAGTCAGTTTAAGTAATTTAACAGTCATCTCTGGCCTCCGAATATGACATACTCCATGAAATGGTGAAATCACTACTTCTCCTAATTGGTCTCCCTCATAAATACAGCATCAAATCCAGCCATCTGGTGGCATTTGTTACCCTAAAGGTTTTTGCTTACTGAGTCTTTTGGGCCCTTCTGAATCCCATCTCCTTTCAGTTTCTGCTACAATGTGTGTACCCTGCCAGCATGGATGGGTAGCCTGCCTCTGCCCTGGTTCCTCTGTGCTTCCTCATGGGGGAATCTGTAGGTGTCTCAGCCGGGAGCAGGGAACTGGTGCACTAAGCCATGCGTGAATTCCACAACATCTGGAGCATAGAGATCCCAGAAACACCTTCCAAAACTAGGAGCTGGTGTCTCCACCAGAAGCCGAAGGGTTTAGACTCATAGCTACCACCAGGAGAAAGGTGTCACAACTTACGGAACTTACTAAGTTTGCCTATGATACTAAATTGGGAGGAGCTGCTGACTCCTTCAAAGGCAGAGGGGCTCTGCAGAGAGACCTTGAAACATTTGAGGGTTGGGCAATCACCAACTGTACGAAGTTTATCAAAACAAGTACCAGATTCTGCACCTGGAATGGGACAACCCTGGATGTACGGTACAGACTGGGAATGAGATGCTGGAAAGAAGTGCTGTTGAAAGGGACCTGGGGGCCCTGGTTGACTGAAAGTTGAATGTGAGTCAGCAGTGCCCTGGCAGCCAGGAGGGCCACTCGTGTCCTGGGGTGCATCAGGCACAGCATCGCCAGCCGGGCAAGGGAAGGGATTGTCCCACTCTGCTCTGCTCTGGGGCAGCCTCACCTTGAATATTGTGTGCAGTTTTGGGTGCCACAATATCAGAAAGGCATTAAACTGTGAGAGAGTGTCCACAGGAGGGCAATGAAGTTGGTGAAGGGCCTGGAGGGGAAGCTGCATGAGGAGTGGCTGAGGTCACTTGGACTGTTCAGCTGGGGGAGAGAAGACTGAGGGGAGACCTCATTGCAGTTATGACTTCCTTGTGAGGGGAAAAGGTGGGGCAGATACTGATCTCTTCTCTGTGGTGACCAGTGACCAAACCTGAAGGACTGACAGGAAGCTGTGTCACGAGAGGTTTAGGCTGGATATTAGGAAAAGATTTTTCACCCACAGGGTGGTTGGGCATTGGAACAGGCTCTCCAAGCCTTACAGAGTTCAAGAAGCGTTTGGACAATGCTCTCAGGCACATGGTGTGGATCTTGGGGCTGTCCTGTGCAGGGCCAGGAGTTGGACTCAATGATCCTTGTGGGTCCTTTTTAACTCAGCATATTCTATGATTCTACAAAAAACAGGAAGAGCCCAGTAGCTAACTGGCTCTGAGTCCCTGTCTTCATGGCTCCAAGAAAAGGAGCTTCCAGAAGCTATAAATACATTCATAAGGTAAAGATAAATGAAGAAGATACAAACAATCACAGGAACAATTCTTACACAGGGAAGAGGTGTCCAGCACCTTTAGTATGTCTGTACCAGAAAACTGAACAATCAGTAATGAGATCTGCTTTACCACCTCTCCCCAGAACTGGTACAATTGTCCAACACCTCAGATTCACCTCTACCAGGACCTGTTTTACCTGGATAATCCACACCCTCACCTTGGGACATTGCTTTCCATCCCTTTTCCCACAAGACCAAAATCCCATTCCTTGTTTTTGGTTATGTCTTCAAAACTTGACTCCAAGCTCTTATTAAAATCCTCTTGGAACAGACTTTTCAGGCAGGGTGAAAAAAAAAGACATCTTGAGATTAAAAAACAGCCCCTCATATACAATCCCATTATTCATAGCACCCCAGAACTCCACTCCATGCCCAGGCCTTCTTTGAGCTAGAGCGGGTAGAACATTGAATAAAATACTGCCATGTCACAGACACTTACAATTCTTTGAGCATTAGCTTAAAAAAAGACAGGGAGTCTGGTAGATAGTGTTTTATATTCACTTTGTGCTGAACAAACAGGCCGAAGAAAGTACAGGGAGTGGACAGTCGGGTTGGTTCCTTGATTCCTTGGAAGTCAACGAATGGTTTCACTGTATCCTGAGAGCACCAGACATATACACCATCCGATGTGACACAGAGAGGTTTTACAAGGGGGTTTTAAAGTACTGATTATAATAAGTTCTGTGGAAGGGGAGTCTGTGCAGGCAAAACACAATGTCTAACTGATCTATGAAAATCTGCAGAAATTTGAGGTATTTGGCCTGGCAGGACAAAAGAGAGGGCCTGCATTTCCATAGAGTTAATGGTGTAGGGTAGGTGTCTCTGAAGACAGTGGAAGGGAGATGCAGCCTCACTCAGTCAGATCTTTATCTTTCTTCATTAATTACACAGAGACTAAAATGTTAGATGACTTTGCCTATTTAGAATCCACTCCACATAGTCCTCTTTGAAGATATCAACTTAACAAAGCATGACTAGTTCTTTTTAAAAAATAAAATGATAACCATTTTGTCCCACTTTTCAATCACATAGATAGTAACAGAGCAAATGTTTGCTCCAGAGTGGGACGGCCTTGGCCATGAACCCTCACAAACCCAGGGAAGTTTGTCTTTATCTTTCCCAGGAGGATCTCCTAGCAGGTTCTGGTGTATTAAATAGAATATTTCCTCTCTTTTTTCTGATGTGGAAAGGTGCCGGGTAAAAAAGGACAGTTGTGGAGTTTCATACCTGTTATCCAGGGATTTCTTGAGTATTAATTGAGTCATTTTTTATATGCTTTCCCACCTCTTTTCCTGGAAATAACAGAGATATGCCAGGTGATTGAGACTTCTCCCTTTCCAAGTTGAAACAAATAGCTTAACAGCTATTTGTGCGATCAGCCATATCCACAAGTTGCTAATATGTATGAATGGGCTATGGCACCGGGGTGGAGGAGGGCATAGTGCATGTAATATATAGAGTAAAAGCTGCAATATAACCCCTGAGCTTTAGCTTTACTAACAGAGGTAGCTAGCCTACCCCACAGGGACTGCTGTTCTTCCCTTTGTAGTGATGTGCTATCTGCAAGTTTATCGGCTGGCTTTCTTCAAGGCTTTCCAACTATTAGGAATAAAGGCACATATCTATCATAATATCTGAGGCGTTCATAAAGCAACATTTTCCACAGCAACTCAGTGATGAACAAGATCAAGCAGAGAACCAGAGCTATTTTTGCAAAGGAGGAAGATAAAACTATCGTTTTAAGATTGTAGGTTAGGAGGGTCATTCCTCCCTTCCTTCTCCTGCTGTCAAAAATAAAACCCAGTTTGTCATTAAAGTCTCCTGCATGTGGGTTTGCATGAATGGGCTCTACAGGGACATATGGACGTGGATGGAGAAAGAGTTACTGAAAACAGCCATCTGAAGGCAGGCAAGGGAGATGAGAGGGAGCATGTGAGGGTCTCCCAAGAGCTGAGGAGATCCCAACCCTCCTCCAACCCCATGAGAATGGATAAACCCATAACACCACAAGTCAGTGGAATTTGAGAGTGGTTGCCCAGGGGCACCAGCCTCAGCAGTGGGTGAGGTGTCTCAAAGGACGAGGCTGCCTCCCTGCAGAGGCTGTGATCAGACATACACCTGCCCCATGGGGCTGGGAGCCTCGGAGGATGCCAAGCCAGGCTGACCCCAGAGCCCTCAGAGCGAGTGTGTGGCTGGGGCGGTCGATGGATAATTGTAGTAGTCTGCCTCTGTTAAGAGTAAGGCTTCAGTAATACCGAATATCGGATACTAGCAGGGGTTTGTGTCTCCCCTGATTTGGCAGCAGGGGAAAGGGAATTTTCAAAACTTCCAGCCTATTTTATGCTAAAACCCATCCTTTTCCTCCCCACAAGATTACTTCTTTTTCTCAGCCTTTAATTTTTAAGGCTGTCTTGACTACCATTTGGGGTTTTCAGTCATTTATAATTATTGTTATCTTTTTTTTGTTTACTTCACTGGAAAAACTGTAAATGCGGGGAAGAAAACATGTCAAAGCATTAAATGTTCTTGTTTTGTTTTTCAGGGATAAATAAAAAAAACTACTTCAATTTAAACAGAGAGCATATCTGAAAAGAACCAACACTTGTCAGGTAGCTCTGTTAGGAAATAACTGAGAGGCCTCCTTGAGCATACTATGATAGGAAAAAATGAATACAGCTGTGCAACTGCCCACATGTTGTGGGTAGAAGAGGGCAGCAGATGGACTGTATAAACTGTTTCTTTCCTCAAGATTCACAGGCACTTTCTGCCTGGAAATAAGCTCAGGTTAGTCTATTAGGAAATGAATAAATTGTGAGATCACTTCATAGGCTTTTTGTAAAATTGAGTCTTCAGCAATCCTAAATATAAATCCACATTGCTTGGTACCAATCTTGTCCTGCTCTATCTATGGTTAGAGTTTGTCTGTATATGGGAATTTAGCTACAGGATAAAATAGTCCTTTTTATAAATATCTTATGAGTCAGTCCCAGCTGTAACTCTGAAGTGGTGAAGTCGTTAAGTAAATGCTGTTAAGAGAAATGCAAAATGAGCTATGATTTCTTCACAAGAAAATGCTTTTATGGCATTTAATAAAAGAAAAAAGGTTTTAAAAAAGCAGCATTGAACCCCATGTCATGCTGTACAAATGACTATTTGAAAAGTAACAGGGTTAAAATAAGATAAGAATCAACATGTCTGGCATAACTCCCCTGATAGGTTTACATCAGTCACACTGGGGTATCCTATGATGCTTCAGTAGATCAAATCTTACAATATTTTCATTATAAGATAAATGGATCTTCTATGAATGTGAGAAATGTGCATAATGTGTTTCTGTCTGTAGATAAATCTTTGTATTATTAGCTCATCAAACCTAGTCTGTTATTCTATTATTAAAATTGGTTAAATTATTAATATAATTTTTAATCAGTTGAATTAATGCTTATAATGGTGGCTTGTGGTAACTTTGATTTCTACTTCTTCTCACTATGAATATTAAAAAAAATTATAATTAAAAGACACACCATATTTCTGAGTTTCTTTTTTCATCTGTGGTATTTCCTGGAAATATAAGTTACGCATTTTCTATTTTTTTGTCACAAAACAGTTATTTCCTTTGTAGCTTCATCAAAACTGGACTGCCTGGGGAGCAAGCCAATTTCATCAGCAATTAAAAAGGTCATTCTTTTAGATTTTAAAATATACTGAGTAACATTTTTTACAGGCCATATGTTAAAATAGAACCATGTTCTGATAAGTGATCATCATGTACACTGGTTTAATGGGATTCAAATTTTTATTATTCTTTAATGGTTTTATTCCACATGTGTTGCTTTATAACCAAAGTGTACTTGCCAGCTATGCAAATGCAAGTGTGGGAGCATATGCTGTGTTTCTTAGGTATATAGAGACAACTTGGGAAACAGACTCCATCAGCAAGAAATTTTGGTTTGGTGTCATTTACCGCTTTAGATGTTCCTGGATGCCACTGATTTGTCTTCTAAACTGCCAGTAGCTTAAAACCAGTAAAAAGCCTTGTTCCTTTGTGGTCACACCTGGCCTGCATTGCTGACACCACCAGAGAGCCTACAAGCACTCCCTTTTGATCTGATGGCCTTACATAAAGCCCATTACAGGATGAGGATGGTCACCTCACAGACAGGAACGTGGGCAAGGCAGAGGTGTTTAACACATTCTTTGCCTCTGTGTTCAACACGGATGATGGACCAAGGGCGTCTCCAGCCCTGAGCTGGAGGAACATGACTGCGAGAATGATCAAATCCCAGCTGACCCTGAACTTGTGAGGGATATGCTGCTCCAGCTGGATTCCTACAAATTGATGGGGCCTGATGGGATACATTCGAGACTCCTCAAAGAGACACTGATATCACCACAAAACCTCTCTCTATGATTTTTGAGTGGTCTTGGGAATCTGGAGATGTCCCAGCTGACTGGAAGCTGGCAAATGTTGTCCTGATTTTCAACAAGGGCAAGAAGGAGAACTCTGGAAATTACAGGCCTGTCAATCTCACTTCAGTACCTGGTAAAGTTATGGCGAAGACTGTTCTGGGACATCTCATCACAGTCTACAACTTCCTTGAGAGGGAAAGAGGAGGGGCAGGCACTGATCTCTTCTCTGTGGCGACCAGTGACAGGACCTGAGGGAATGGCCTGAACCTCTGTCAGGAAAAGTTTAGGTTGGATATTAGAAAAAGGTTCTTTATCCAGATGGTGGTTGGGCACTGGAACAGGCTCCCCAGGGAAGTGGTCACAGCACCAGCCTGACACAGCTCAAGAAGTGTTTGGACAATGCTGTCAGGCACATGGTGTGACTCTTGGGGTGTCCTGTGCAGGGCCAGGAGCTGGCCTTGATGATCCTTGTGGATGCCTCCTAACTCCGCTTTTTCTGTGATTCTGTGGTTCTTTGATTCTGCGATTCTGTGAACTGTCTTGGTTTTGGTGGTTAAACCACAACAATAACTAAATTAGCATTGAGAACAAATCTGTGGCTGATGGCACTCCTGGTGTTGCTATGGTGGAAGCAGATTAAGCTCACACTTTCGAGTCAGGAGGCACTGCACAAAGAAAAGGGGTGTCCATTTTCCAGGATACAAAATGAGGAACAGATCAAATATAAAACAACGTTCACTTCTTTAGGAAAGAAAACTGGACAGAAAGTCAAGCAGAAAAGAGAAATTGCTGCAAAACCCAAGACTCCGGACCAGACGGGAAGGCAACAGAAACAACAAAGAAGAGGTGTGAGCATAGGCAAGGCCCATGAAAACTGGCCTCTTTCCTAGGAGGGTAAGTGGGAAGCTGAGTGTTGTGTGAGGGTGAGCACTGTGGGTTACTCAGAGTGACCTGCTCAGTGGCTTAATTGCACCTGTACATGCAAATGACATCGATTTTCTCAGGAGAGAGGTGAGGACGAGTGGTATAGCCTGCCTGGGCTAGGTGGCCACCATCAGGCAGCAAGGAATAGAGAAACACTGTGAAGTGGTGGGAATTAGGAAATTAGCTGAATCATGGTTTGGACCACTGCCGGGCCATTTTCCAAAGACTTTATTTTTTATGGCTATGACACAAAATCCTTTACATTGAAGATGTAATAATATTAGGAAATAATGCCAAAAGGGTATTTAGCTTTTTTGATGAGGTTTAGATCTGGAGACAAGCACTGCTGCCGCAAGTGGCACTGTCCAGCTTTCTGCAGAGCACTGCCTATGTTCTTTGAAACACTACTTTCAGAAAATACAGCCTGTGCTACCAGAACTGTTCAGCTGGAGAGAAATTATTTCCAATTTGTTTATTTATATATGAAATGAGTGTCAGTTTCATAGTGTCATGCCCTAGTTTAACAAAAGAGACATGAGAATTCAATAGTCATGTTTCCTCTAGGATGAAAACCTAGACCTTCTAAACATGGCTGCTTAAATTTAAAGCATCTGAGCTTGAAGTTGCAGACCTTAGCAAGACGATAGTAGGAAAATATTATTCACTAAGATTAGTTAATCTGTAAATGTTTTCTGAGTGTTCAGAAAATGTGTAGGTCCGTGCAGCAGCTGGTGAGTAGTACTATTTCTCTCATCTGAATCCCTGCAGATGCTAGGGACTGTTTATTTAAGAAGCTCCTCCTTGTCTCAGAAGCACATGGTCAGACTTCTTGATGCCCTGAGAAAGAAGCAGGAACAGACAGTATCACACTGGAGACATCACTATTCCAATGGATGTGAGATGGGGCTTTCCTTTTCTACCTGAAGGATGTAAGGCGGACACACAGATTAACTGCCAAGCTGCCATGGAAAATTAAATACTTGATCTGGTGTGCTAGGCTCTGAATGATGTAGATCTGGGAATAAGATGCGTTCTTGGAATAGCTCTGATTAAAAAATTAAACACATTTAAAAATTAACTTAGATCTTGTAAAGAAGAAGGTAATTGAAGCAGATTTTTGTATGGGATCCAAATAATCATCATGTTGAGCAGAAACATGCCTAAGGTTGAGCTATTGAGTGCAGGGTTGTGACGTGAGAGTAAAGATGGGAATGCTGTATGCCCAAGTGCATCTTTGGTCATGTGTTTTTCCAATAGTGCCCCATTAAGCTTGAAGCTAAGGAAGAGGAGAAAGAACAAACAAGTGGGTGCAAAAGGGGCCCTGAGATTTTGGTCCTACTTGCAGTCCTGAGACAAATCTTTGCAAGCTGCTTGCATCTGTGTACAGGGAAGAAACGGTCTCACAGCAGCAGACAATGGAGAAGTAATAAAAAAATTAAATTAGATAAAATTAGTTTAAATAATGAGAAAGAATACAGAGGAGATGATCTCAGAGGCAGGTGGCCTTTTGAGAAAGTAGCTTTATTAGATTTTGATTTAATTTATTAAAGTTAGGCTGATGGTGTCCTTTTTTAATGCTGTGTGGAACGTTATCTTTTACTCCTGTTGATGGACAACGACAAAAAGCAGTGCATTTAGAATTGAGTGTGGCTAGAGGGAGGAACTGAAAGTTTTGTTCTGTTTTTCATCTTCTCTCTGTATTTTACCCCTATTTGTCAGTTGATGCCTGATAAATAGGCTTACTGCAGAAAAGCAACAAAATCTTAACAAGTTTATGGTACCTCGTGGCAGCTAACTTGAAAATAACCTCAATAACACAATTACTTAGATTTGGTGCCTAAATAGTGAAAGAAAATAAGAAATCATAATTTTGGTAGTTATTTTAGTTAAAGATTTTCAGGTCTAACATGTTTTCTGTTGTTTAATATGTTTTAACATATTAAACAACAGAAATATCCTGTCTCTTTCAAATGAAATCCAAAGAGATATTACGGGTTCTTTCTATGCTTAGATCAAGGATGACCTAAACATTTTTTTTATCAAACCATATTTCTTGTTCTTGCTTAACTCAGCTTCCTTACAGAGCATGTTTTAAGAAGGAAGAAATAAGACCCTCATTCCTAAATCAAACTCCTTCCATTTTCAGATGACAATATGCGTATACCACCTCTGGGCACACTGCAGCAGGGCTCTGCCTGGTTTTTTGTCCTTGTTCTCTCATCAGTCCTAATGTAATTTGACTTCTTTTTAATAAAGGGTTTATGAAGAGACTTGTAAATGAAGCAAACTTGAATTTTCCCATATATGTAGTGCTCTCTGCATTGCTCTGTGACTCCATGAGAGTTTGTGAATGGTGTAAAGAGAAATGAGTATAAACCAGAGTAGGAAACTATTGAATCAACCTGTGCTGACTATTTACTTTCCTCTGTGTCATTCCGATACATTCCAGGGATAGTTAGATCCTAGATGTCTAGATATCTAGGCAAGTCTGTTACTTCCTATGGTCTTATTCTCAGAAGATGCTTCTCCAGTCTCTACTTCTGCTGACTGGAAAGTATGGAAAATGTTCTTTCCTGCCCAGATTCAGGCAGTCCTGAGATGGGATTCAGAATGCATTAGGAATATATATAAAAAAATGTGGGACCCTAAGTTATTTATTAAAGAGAACAACAGATCTCTGCTTTGCCTAGTTTTCCACAGCAGTATTTTCATCCTTGCCATCCGTCACTTAAATTGGATTCTTTCTAGAACTCCATTGAAACCCAATACACGTTGGAGGTGGGATTAATAAATATAATCAGTAATCTATTCATTCCTAATTGACTTCTACCAGCCTTGTCTTGCCACCATGCAATGTGAAAATGAGCCTCAGTTGAAGAACTAATAGCAGAATTTTTGCAGCTGCTGCAACATCCAAACATATATTAATGTTGGTTAAGCTGGTTTCTGTGTTTCTTGATTTTGCTGGTCTAGATGTGACTTCAGATGGGTAAATGGGATAAAGCAAATTGCTTTAATTCTGTTTTTTAATGCTTTGTTGCTTTATCTTTTAAATGAAAATCAATGAAAGGCTGCCCCGGAACAGTAATTTTTTTTCCTTTAAAAAATGGTAGCAGAATGGCTCAGATGTCTCTACAGAGGATGATTAGACCATTATTCCAAGCCATCTTCTCCTCTTAACCTGTATCCCTAATAATGAATAGCAACCCCAGTGATTCAACAGTGATTCCAGATTATCAAGGATGCATATGGGAAACAAACTTGGGCTTTGTTTTCCAACAACCCTGACATTTTAACACATCTCATTTTGAGGTACCTTGTTCTACGGTTCTGGGACACAAAGCACAGAGTAGTCATTTAGTGCAACATAAATGCAAGATATGCGGTGGATACATTGTCAGTCTCTCTTGTAATTTATTATTTACAGTACGTTCTCATTCATTTGCAGTACAAAAGTACATCACTATGTGTTTTAATTTATTAAAGAGTAGACGGTTATCTCTAAGGCCCATGCTGCAAGTACAAAGTAAAGCTTTTAAGTGAAAAATTTTTGGTGATTTCTGGGCAAACTCTGTGCAGTACAAGCGGTTACTCAAAAAAATTTTGTTAATGTAGCTGAAAAGCTGGTGAGTTGCCCAGATCAGACCTAAAACTAATAATTTGGTTGGGAAAAAAACATGAAAAAGATACTAACAACTCAAAGTGAATACTTTTCCTTTGGGAAAAAAAATAAAAATTTCTTTGGAAAGATGTTCTAGATTAACAGCTTGTTCAGCACAAACATCTACTAAATATTGATATGAAGAGAAAGACATGAAGAAAAAAGTTATATGTGTGGTGCAAATATCTACCTTCAACAGTAACAGTGTTGAGAAAAGATCTGGAAATGACAATTGTCAAAGAGAGGCCATCACTGAAATCAATTAGCAGAATGTAATGCTAGAATCTGTAGGAGAAAAAAACCAACCAAACAAAAACAAACAACTAGAAAAAAAACAAAGATGCTAACTGGAAGATGTTGACTGGCAGAACAAGGAATAATAATCTTTTAAGCTTTCTTTTCCTCACTGAAGAAGCTGTGCTAAGGTTTTCAAGCTGGGTATTTAAATCAACATTGTCACATAGCAATCTAAATAAATGTCGCAATTCTCAGATTTGATGTACTGTTGCAGCTTTTCTTGGCTCCAGAAAGTATGAATTCTCAGCACCTATAAAGATCAAGCTGTTTATGTGGGACGTGATTATAGTAGAAAGTGAAACTGATGTGGCTTAACTTGCACGTGCAGAAACCAACACGTCCACACAGAGGGCATTTCTCAGGAGTCGATGTCTGACTGCCTACTGTTTTATTCATTTGATTGCCAGCGTGATAATTTTTGAAATTAACCCAAACTGTTTTCATTCTCTGTTCATTGGCATATCACCCATATGTAATAAAGGACTGGACTCAACTTGCAGATTAAGGCTTTTAAACATGATCTCTATTATGGAAAGCTAATCAGTATGGTCAATGAAATCAACAGTGGTTTTTGGCTGATGCAGTGCAAAGCAGACCTGGTGTCTGTTTTGAGGGGAGCAGAAAAATGCTAAACTACAGTCTACTCTAAATTCTCGACACTCCATTCACTGTGCTGAGGAAATCTCATTGACTACCTTGGGAACAGAGACAGGTATCTCACATATAGATGTATATAGATTATGTGTAAATACATGCAGATCTCTTACATTTAGGTATTTCAAACTGGGAGCTGAAATCCACTCACAATCATTACCATCAGGCATAAAAATTCAGTCTTGAATAGTCTCTTTATACAACCATTGTAGAATAATTGCATTCCTAGATGTAAAAAAAAAAAAAAAAGTCCTTCTACAGCTGTCTCCAGCAATGATCATATGTTAACATGCTCTCAAAACCAGAGCATATAGAAAAATTACACTGTAGAAAACACAGCTTTGGAGCCAAAGATTGCATCGTTTTCCTGTTGCAGTCTTGACCAAGAAAAGATTTTTCTTTATTTATGCAGGAAGAAAATGAAAAAGTGGGTCAACTGTGGGGACAGATTTCCAAATCTCAGTTGTGTCTCAGTGGCACAGCAAAATTGCCTGTCAAGGTACTCAAGCTAAACCTGAATTAGTTCTGTCTTGGGTAAGCCTTGGATCCTTTTATGGTCAGGGCAAAAAAAAAAGGGAATAAGTATCTTTATTCCTCTTGATCACTTCAGCTCTGGAAATGATTAGTGATAATAAAATCTGGCATGTAGGGAGTTCTTACTGAAAAAAATCCAAATGACAACTCTTGACACTGTCTCTGCTTTCTAAGCTCTTTAATTCCTTTATCTGCTCTGTGGGTTTTTTTGCTCTTATTTACCTAGGCAATTCACAAATTTTTGTGTCATGACATCAGACATTGTCCTAGTTTGGACAAATCGTAGCAAGTTGTGGATAAGCAAACAGGCCTAGGGACCACAACAACATTAGTACATCAAGCCAGAGAGACATTATTAATTCAATCAACATGATGACTACTTGTACCCCAACACAAAGGGTAATTGATTCAAACCAAAATGTAATTAATACAGGAGTATATTTTTCACTTTCCTTTGAGCCGCACGTTGGGCGCCAAATTTTATATCTGTCCTAGTTTGGACAAATTTAGAGGAGAATACCCTCTGATAGAAGTCAGGTCACAACCACCCCTCCTCTCCAGGTTCGGGAAAAAATTGTCCTCAAAGGAAAGTGAAAGAGATAACAAGCTATTTATTTAACAAACACACAGGTGGGGAATAATAATGCTAAATAATGAGATCCCTCTCTCTGTGGAGAGAAAACCTGAGAAGATTTCAGAGATCCTCTGTAGGTGCGGTCTCTCCTCCTCGGAGCTGGTCGGCGAGGGGCTACCCCCCCAGGCCTCCGGGAAAATTCTCCTGATGTGTTCAGATGTTGTTGAAACAGTCCAGAAGAGAAGAAAAGAGCAAAAAAACCCAAAAATCCTAGGAAAACGAAATTCAACCCTCCGTCTCTCGCTGGGAGAAAAAAAAGAGCCAAAAAAAACCCAAGGGTACCGCAGAAACAGAGGAGCGTATCTCAGTGTCCTTGAAACAACTGCTTTGAAAAGTTTGTTTTCTGTCCTTCTCAGGCTCCGTTTAAAGACACAGAAAAGATTGGTGGGCATAGGGTAGTGATAGGGGATACACATTATAAAGTCACCCCAAGACAGACATATACATAACATAGAAGAAAGAAAAAGCTCCAGTCAATGCCTGGCCCATGCATGCTTTGCTATACTGGACTGTTGTTACAGATAGTAGCAGTGACAGAACACAGGGATTAGATAATCACTCTCTATTTCCTGAAGAGAGCCCCTTGCTCCCAGCTCTACAACTTTGGCCATTGGCTCATTTTGCAGGTGGGCTGGATTCAGCTCTCTGCATAATCAGTAGAAGATACTCAGGTAGGATTTCCCATCTTGTCTCTCATGGCCAAGACTCTAATCGCTCTAGTATCTTCTCCTTTCCCAAACGGTTTGATTTCTTCACGTCTTTCAAACACAATAAACTGAGACACAAAAACTCTGCTGAAGCAGAATTATTTTCTTCCACTTAAACACTTAAAGCATTTTGCTGTCCTTCACTGACACCATTTTTAATTTGGCCACAGAGCTGTAACACAAATGCTTTGCCCTTTAGGAACTATAAAAGTTTCACTAGTCAGTCTTCATAGCAATTACACATATCTGAAATTAAATCAAGCAACTACAGATACCAGACCATTGTGTCACCTAAACAACTTAGACTAAGCTATTTTGAGTCTTTCCGCTGTCCTAAAACCTGTACTATTTGCTTAGTTTCACAGTTAATTGCTTCTTCAATGCCATTGTCCTTAAGTCCGTGAGACTTTTCTTGCAGTATATTTATCTTAACTGTACCTGCTTCCTCAACGTTTTTATATTTCTCAAATTACTATCCTCTGCCCTGTACTACATGCTCTTGCACTCTATGAAATTCCTGTTATTGAAGCAAAAGAGGCTCAATCTGCCTTTGAAAGCAGTGCCTTGACCAGGTTTGTTTAAAAATTAATTCCTGCTGCTCTATTACCCATAGCTGTATTTTGTCTAAATGACCACAATGATCTGAGATTTCCTACAGTTTATGATCTCTGCAATGACAGATTTGTGTTTCCACAGAGCAAAACACTGAAGAATTAGCCCTGCAATTTACACAGGGATGCTGCCCAGCCTCCTGCCATAACCAGAGGGCTTTACAGCTGCTTGTATGTCATGGAGTAACCAGGGCTCTGCTCTCAAAGTTTCAGTCTGTGGAGGAGGCTCTGTGCTGAAGCCATCTGGAGCTGGTACCAGGGCAGCCCCCAACAGCACAGCCAGCACAGCCAAGCCATGCCTGCAGGCTGAAAAGCTCAATTGTAAATCACTCACCACTCTAGCCCCTGCCCAGCGCCCTAAAGGCAGTCACTGCCGTGTGGGTGCTGCAGGTTAGGCAGAGGCAAGCATGGCTACCACAACCTGCTTGAGCAAATCTGCTCCATGTCTGATAGAAGGAATTTTGATAGGCTTCCTGAAGACAAATCCTACACGGGTTCCTCCTGCATCATATGCTACCCTGTTTGCTGACTCTGTGCTCTGCCAGATCGCCTGCACTTAGCCTCTCCCTTGGGGAAAGCAGGTGTAGTACATTGATAGAGGTTTTTGGCCACTGGACCTTACATTTGCCAGGGAATATGTTCATACAGTTAAGGCATGCAGGAGCGTTTCCGTTTCCATGAACATTGCTCAAGTTTTTTACAGATTAATGAATGGACTACATTTTGTCTAATGTGGGGCAATATCTGAGCAGTCTCAATCTGGCTGCTACTTCCAATTTAGGTCTTTTATTCTCCCCTGCAAAAATAGATTTAGTCCAAGTACAGTCTTTGTGTTTTACCAGACCCAGCATGCCAGAGTCCTGACTCTGGAATAAAACTCCTTTTTCACATTGCTACTCTAAAATCAACAAATTGCTCAGTAAGGCAATTTACTTCCTTGTAAAGCCTCTCATGGGGCTTCCAGTCCAAAACAGCGCAACAGGCCGGGGTTTCTGATCTGGATTTCTGACCATTTCATGTATCACCAGGTCCACATCACACTCATATCACATCCACCACCAGTTAATGTCTCATAAAATCTTACTATTCTCTATGGAAACAGTAGGATTCCTTCCACAATTGCTCCTGCTGAGTATCAAGACCTTAGGCCTCTACTGAGCAGGCAGCTCCAGGCTCTTTTTCTCCTCTTCACTTAGCTCATTCTTTCCCACACAAGCAATGCTGTCTTGAGACACCAGGTTGGTAGGACAGAGTCAGACAATTGAGGACAGCACTCATGCTCATGAACATATCCACTTGCTTTAGTAAACCAGAATAATCCCAGGCCCTCCATGTATGCTCACCTTGACCCATACTACTCAACCAGGCATCACCTCTACAGGACACCAGTGCATCACCAGTTTAGGGCACTGTTCACCTGAGCTGCTACAAGAACTCCTTGCAACTCTTTCATCACTGTGGAACAACAGGAAAATCCTCATATTTGGTAACTTCTTTTTTTATGTATGTAACAATGGATTTGGCCAACATCTGCTTGTAAGTATATGGTCTATTCCCCGTTTTCTCTCTTCCTTTCTCCGGCAAGAAATGTCCCCCTTCTAGTCCTACAGATATCGGTACTGGGCTGGAACTGGTGGATCAGCATGTTCAAATTTGTAAGATCATCCAATGTTCAAATTCCTACTCCTCATTCATTCAGGGCACGTGCACCTGTATGCTGAATCAAGGGAGATTGACAATCCCTCCTTCTTCCCTTCCCCACTAGGAACAAGGTGACATTTCCAGAAAGGCTCAACACCTTTATCTCCCTTGCTCTTGGTACTTGGGAACTTCTCTTTGATGTTCTCTCCATGGAATAGTAAAAAAACCCTCTACTATTAAGTAAGATGAAGGGTTCATCCTCCCTTTCTCCTCCAGACACTGCCCCTGGCATGGAAGAGGAAGAGGTGAAGGGTTTCAGAGCTAGCTGTCTCCAAGGATAACAAGAGTCTACAGGTATAAACATCTAGTTTGGGGTACAGATTGTAGGCAAGACACATAAACTGAACTGTGCCTGTGTCTGTGTATGAGCTGAGTATCTAAGCCCCCATGCAATCAATAAGGATTTAGCAGCTCCATAGAATAGCTTATACATAGGTAGCAATCACTGTCCTTTTGAGATTCTCTAGGATGCACTCTGTGGTCTCCACCTGCAGCTCCGTAAGTGCCTTAGTCTCCCATAGATCCAGAATCGTATCTTCCATGCCTGATATTGCAAGACATCCTAGGACATCTCAGATGGCTCTAGCTGTCTAAGTTCTTTTGGTTTTTGGTTTTTTGTGGGTTTTTGTTTTTTTTTTTTTTCACGTTGGTTCAACTCTTCTTTCAAAAGGCTAATCTTTCCATGACTTTGACTTTGCATAAAGAGGAATCCTGAATAAGTTCTTGGTCTTGCTCAGGTATTTCTTTGCAGGCCTGTGATGCTTTGGGGACCTTTTCAAGGGCATTAAGTTATCAGACAGGCAAGGTGTGTATTTGTTGTCTCAATTGAGATACGAATTTTCTGCTTCTGTTATAATTCTGGTAAACCTTAAATCATATTACTACCATTGGAACCAGCCCCCTTGGGTTCCTTAGCCACATTTCCTGACAGCTGAACAATGATGAGATGCTACAGAGAAGTTTTACTTTCATTTAGAAAGCAGGGAGTTACATGCTAGCCTGAGGGAGGTATATCCCAATTACTTGGGTGGGAAGCTGGTAAGTGGCTTTTTGTTTTCTACAGATCGCAGAATGTGCCCGGCTACATATTGTTAGCTCTTGTGGTCAAGAGAAGATAAACACAGACCTCAGATATTTTGGGAATACTCTAGATCAGTTTTATGTCTGTAGGGAGTTGTGACATATGAGGTACCATGAATAGCACTAGGGCTGTTGTGAACTCCCAGCCAGCTGGTGGCAAGGTGGCCGAGCCAGCTTGTCTTCCCGGCAGCCTGTGGAACATCCGCACGCCAGGCAGGACAGTGCAATAGCTCAACAGGCAGCACAGCCAAGGTGACGGAACAAGGGACCGAGCCACTTCTTAGCAACAAGCAGTATCACCTCTGTGACCTTTGCCTCACTCTCTTTCTAACTTTTCTTACATTTTATCTATCGAGCTTAGCTTCTTTTTATTTTTACAAACTTGGGTGCTCAGAGGTAGGAACTCTCCAAAGTTCTGCAAACCCCGTGGGCTACTTCTCGCAATATAGCACTGCATTCCTGTGTGTAATTCTTCATCTTTGTAAAACAGGGTAGTGATGCTCAAACATGATGTAGATGAGGATCTAGTAACCAAGCGGCTCATCTATACGTATAAATCCAGAATCTTACTGAAATTAAAACTCTTGGAAAATTTCTGTTTCCGGGTGGGTTTTTTTGGTGCGCTGACCACATGTTTAATGTAAGCATTTCCCAGTGTTGGTAAGCAACAGATCCTGTCAAGGCAGAAAAAGCATACACACAAACCTCTGCATTTTTCATATTTTAGTCTTACACTTCCTTGAGCAATGCCAGCTTCCATGGGTTCAGGAGAAAACACCAGCATCTGACCATGTCTAAAAGGAATGTGACTATTATTAGAGATTCCATAGATGAAAACGGTGTCCTGGTACTTCCAGTTTGTACTCTGATACTGGAAAAAGTGAATGGTCAAAGAGCAAACCTTTGTTCAAAGAGGCAAAGATGATCATAAAGGTGGATATAGATTACTTTGGCAAGGAGAGGAGAGGAGAGGAGAGGAGAGGAGAGGAGAGGAGAGCTGTTCACTGTCCTTCTGTTTTCTTCTTCCACTCTCTTCTCGGCAGCTCCTTTTTACTACTACCTCATAGTATTTCCCCTCATTTGCTCACGCTTTCTGTCCTATCTTCCAACATCTTCCAGAATCCAAACAGCCCACAGAGCTTCTAAAGGGGAGATGGAGAACACGGGCATCAGCTTCCATCTCTTCCAGTGCCACCACTGCCACGCGTGGGTGCAAACGCTCTGGGCTCGGCTGGTGCAGCCCCCCGGCAGAGGCCAGGGAGGACTGGTGAAAGGGCAGCGCTCCCTGGGTGGGCCTATGGAGAGCATTGACTGGCGCTGCTCAGGAGCCGGTCCCGTCAGCCCATGGCCGTGTTGTCAACTCGGCTGTGCAGCAGGTGCTTTGTGGGGCTGTGTTAGCACTCCCTCTCTGGGAATTTGTAGTACCTGGGAACCCCACTCCTGGCTCAGGACTCCACCGTTCATGGCATCGTCACACCGTGAGACATACGGTGCTTGCCTCTGCCGGGGCAACCCCCATACCTCACCAGAACACTGCCTGATGCCAGCAGGTTGCAGAAAGAAACACCCCTCTCGGGCTGATTTATTCAGTTCGGGACTGCGTTGGTCATTCGTGACCGTTGAGAGCATGGCATGGCCGAGATGGGCAAGAGCCACACTTGGGGGAGGGACAGACTTCAGGGGCCAGGGCACTTCGGATGAGGGGGACAGGGGTGCGCGCTGGGCGGCCAGCCCCGGGGCAGCCCGCCCGTCCTGCCCGCG